>PVJC01008556.1:0-48277 GCA_004026665.1 Murina feae
TTAGTATGGTGAATATGCTAATAAAGCATTACATTCTTATAATAAACCCTAGCAATACTCTGGAATGGTAGAATGAGGAACTTGATGGCATTGTCCCCAACAACAACAAAAATCTAAATGGAGGTAATTGCAGCAAAAAATAAAGAAATTATAGTATCTGCACATTGTCCTCAGGATATACAGTCAATAGAGAAACATTGACGCAAGAAAATTGTCTAAGCCTTTGTGAAAAGAGGGACAGTGTAGCATTTGAACAACAGCCTATTCTCATGCTACTCCTCAGCTCTGCCAGTGGGAACTCAATGGCAAAAAAGGAAGTTCCCTTTCCCCTAGCTCCCTGACTATGCCTTCTTAGGAAGAAGGTCACTAGTGCATTTTGTTCGCCCCAGCACTATACTACAGAAACGCTCTCGTGGATGAACACTGCCAACAGGACTGATGCTCCCTTCATTGTCAAACACAATAAAGATCTTGGAAAGAACAACTAAAAGGGTCTGATAACTCCATAACAGTGATAGCAACAAAATAGACAACAGAGAAGCCAGAAATTTAAGACAGAGCAACAGAAAAAGATACCAGAAGGACCCACTGGAGATCACACTCAACCCTAAGAAATGGAAAGATTGTGCAAATTCACTAGGCTGCACGCAATCCCAGAACCAGATGTGGAACATAGCTGAAAACTATCCCCAGGCCACACAGCATTCACTAACAGAGGACAGAAAACCACCTGCGCAGGAGACTTAGTCAATCAAATGTTAGCTGAACATTAAGCTACTGTAACCAAGGAACAGCTACTATGAAGTTTATTTGTCCTACATAATAAAAAGCTAATATGCAAATTTTCCCTTCGGGAGTTTGACCTACCAGGAGCTCCACGGCTCGTTATGATGTGCACTGACCACCAGGGAGCGTTGGGGAATGAAGGAAGACCCTAGCTGGCAGTGGCAGCTGGCAGCCAGGGGAAGGAAGGCCCTGATCAGCCCTGATCACCAACCAGGCCTAAGGACCCTACCTATGGATGAATTTTGTGCACCAGGCCTCTAGTTTAAAAATAAAATCACATGTACCCCATGTACCCCTGGAAGTCTGAAAACTGTGTTTATATCCAAGGTTGTGTCCTCTCTGAAGTAACTACAGTGGGAACTTCCAAGCTCATGGCTGAATGTTTGCCCAAAATAAACTGTAATAGCAGCTCACAAGTCATAAACATATGCAATGAAAAGAGTAGGTGGCTTAGGCTTAAACCACTCTTGGTCAATAAGTGACTTATGCTGACAAAGGGGCAATTCTTAATGTCAGGCTAACACATAATCAAGAAAAAACTGAGGGAAAAATAAATTTCACAGAATCAGTTCAACCATGTCTCTAAAGAAATAGACCAATGACCAATCCAACAACAAAAGCAAAAACTACTCCCCCTATGTGTTTGTAAGTGGGACTCAGTCTCACAACATATTATCTTAAGATTCAGTTTTCAACCAAAAGTAATGAAACATGCAAGGTTCTGAAAAGTGCACTTCATTCAAATGGAACAAAAAACATACAATAGAAACTATTTTGGTGGGACCCGGATTTTATACTTTGTAGACTTCCAAGCAGCAGATATTAATTTATTCTAACAACTAAAATAAACCACCTATAAAGACTTAAGGGAAATTATAATGACAATATCACAACAAACAGTAAATGTCAATAATGAGATAGAAATCATAATGAAGAACTATATTAAATTCTACAATTAATTAAAACAGAAAATAACTAAGTGGTCAACAGTAGATTTGTGCAAACAAAACAAAAATTCAGCCAACTCAAAAATAGATTAAAGAGATTATCAATCTAAAGAACAGAGATAAAAATAAATGAAGCAAAATGAACAGAGCCTCAGAAAGACATGAGGAATCATGAAGAACATACACATGCATGATACCAAAAAGAGAAGAAAGAGACAGACAGGCAGGAAATATATTTTAAGAAGGAATGGCTAAAAATATTCCAAATTTGATGAAAAATATTAATTTTCACATTTAAAAATATAATTAACTCCAAGTATGATAAGTACAAAGAGATCTGCACTCAGCTACTACACAGTTAAATGTTGAAAGGTGAAGAAAAAGAAAATAATTTGAAAGCAGAAAGAGAAAAACAACTCATTACATTTGGGGGAAACCTAGTAAGGTTCATCACTGACTTTTCATCAGAAACAATAGAGACCAGAAGGCGGTGAGCAGCAAAGTTCAAGTTCAAGGTTGATGTAAAAGAATAAATAAATAAAAATCAACTGAGAATCTTTCAAAAATGAAAATAAAATAAAGATAATCTGTTGCTATCCATGTGTCACCAAATAATGAAAGAAAATTCTTCGGATGAAAATGAAATGATAATTTATTGCTATCTATGTTACAAATGATAATAAAAGAAAAGTCTTCAGACTGAAAGCAACTGACAGCAGACATAAATTCAAAGCTACAGGAGGAACAAAGAGGGGTAACAAAAGAAACTGTGTAGGTCGTTCTAAAACACAGTGTGTCTACATATTTCTTCTCCTTTCTTTTAACTGACTACAACTTAATTAAAATATGTATATAATTGTGTTATTGGGCATATAATTTACAATATAATTTACAATAACAATACAAAGGAGGCAGGTGGAAATAAAGATGTATTGGAGCAAAAAAAAAAAAAAAAGTAAAGCCAGATGGTAACGCAAATCTACAGGAAGAAATGAAGAGAATCAAATGGGATGATGAAAATGTTCTCTATTAGATTTTGGTAATGGTTGCTGAACTCTGTAACTTTGCTAAAATAAAATGAATTGTATGCCTTCTGGAGAAAGTGTCATTTGAGATATGTTATTAGTAGATAGAATTCTCGCAGAGAGAATATAATGCACACGACATGAAATACTGCACTTCATGGAAGGCTTTTCCTACTTATGTGGTGTGGCAGATGATGGTGTTTGTATTCAGGGTAAAAGCAAAGGTCAGACAATGAGAAGTTTTGTATTACATGCTACAACACTAGGACTTTTTTATCTAATTGAATCTTAATTCGAAATGACAAAGGATACTTTTATAACAGTTCATCAGATATAAATATGCATTAATTAGTTCACTCAGCAATGTTTATTTTGCATCTGTTAAGTAAAAGCACTTTGCTTGGTGTCAGACCTTTCGCAGTTCTCAGCTTGTCTGAAGGATTAAAGAAAAACTAGTAACAACTGAGCCTTTAAAAAAAATGTCATTAGGTTGAATTGTGTATTGGTAACTCATAGTCATCAATGCTCAGACTAGCCCTCAATAGAGCATTGGTGAGCCATAGTATATGGATTAAGAGATAAGAGATAAAACAGCAGCATTGAAAAGGAAATCCCATCTAACCCATACATTGAGAGTACTTCAGCTTTCCAGTAAGGAAGAAACAAAGCAACAACAAACCCCAACACAAGGGGGGAAAGAGAAAAGGCAGGTAAATATATTTATTCAAAAAATAAAATCATAGTCATACTAATATTTAACAATCCTACATTTCATGAGAGGGAGTTTGGGTTTGTTTTTTAGAAGCTGTTGTTGATTCAGTTCTCAAGAAGCAGCATATTAATGGACATTTTCAAAAATTATGTATTGTCTTCTTATTTTGTTTGTGTATTGGATACTGTTTGAAATGGAAGAAGGAAGATGGCAGAAATGGGAAGTGGTTAGAATCAGAGGAAAAGGCAAAGATTTCTTTAGTAGAGAAGGTTCGAGCTCTTTCTCCCTGCTCTGTCTTCCTGCGCAGGGTCTGCTGCCTGCTGTAATCAAGGGAAGGAGCGCTGGTGATGGATGTCAGATGATTATAATTTCTGTGTTGTTGTTCCAGGCATCACAAGTCTGAAATATTTTCAGGAGACTGCAGCTGCAACTGATGCCATTTCTGAGCTATGATCATAACAATTTGCAAATACACATGGATTAGCGCGGTGCTAATGCGAGCCTTGGAAACCAGCGCATTGCGCAGCTGTTCAGTTGCAGGGGATTGATGTCCAGTTCTATTGGAACGGCGCCTGTGTGCCAAGATGAGGCCAACCAACGGCTTGCGGAATGGCACACGTGTCCGTTACGAATTAAATGCCTACCTGGAAAGCATGTAATCTCTCCTAACACACCAAAAGCCGAGAAATTGAAACTGAAGTTTCTATCTAGGGTCCACCTCCCGACGTCAGTTATTTTCATGAAACTCCAAATTGATTAGCCTATGGTTGAGTTAAACTAATGGCGATGATTGAGGCATTTAAAATTTTTATTTTAAAGATGAAAAACTTCTGAAAAAAAATGGTTTTCCATAAAATTTAATTTGTACTCTGGAATAAAGCTTCACCTATGTAGCCTTTTAAGACACATTTTCCCCCTGATAAAATTTGCAGAATGATTTTTGGCTCTTACTCAGAAAAACAAAACAAAGACAAGCACACAGGATAAACCCATTTCCTCCTCAATTATATTTTGTGTACATTTCTGCCACTTTCAAAATAAAAAATATAATCTTTAGGGAGAACAAAGTGATATACATTGATTTTTAAACCTTTTTT
Source organism: Murina feae (assembly GCA_004026665.1). Taxonomy (NCBI): domain Eukaryota; kingdom Metazoa; phylum Chordata; class Mammalia; order Chiroptera; family Vespertilionidae; genus Murina; species Murina feae. The sequence continues at coordinate 4,568 of PVJC01008556.1, forward strand.
TTAATTGGTCCATTTTAAATGGCTTAAAATTAACTTGCTTTTCAGCATAGAAAGTACTTTCACTAAACAAACTAGATTATACAGACATACCACCTAATGGGATCATCAAAGGATCTTTCTTTTAATTTTTCCTTTTGGTGGTATTCTAAAAATCACCCACGAAGAAGGCATATACAGAAACAGAAGTACATCTACTTATCTTAATAATATCTTGTCAGTTAGTCTCAAAATGTTTGCTGACTTGCAGGATTCTTTCTCTTTGATGCTCATCAATATGAAAATAAGGTGAGAAATAATGTTTGTGTATTAGACATCTAGGTTCATATATTGATAACTCCTGGACACAGATAAATGGGTGGTGAGGGCCTGGGGAGGGAGAAGGATGGGAGTGGGCTGGAAGATGTTAATGGGGAAAAAAAGAGGGCCTATATAATAATTTTAACAATAAAGACTAAAAGAAAAAAAAAGATTAAAAAAAAATCTAGGTCCAAACTCAGTTGCCCTCGGGCTATCATGTGCATCAGAATTAGTGAGGCTGCTTCTAAAAACTATTGTCCCTCATGCCATGATTCCCAGACCCAGGGTAGAGCAGAGCAGTCTGTATTTCAGAAGGCTTCCAGGTAATTCTTTGTCTTTCACCAAAGAACCACAGGATAACAATGATCCATGGACATAGCCAACAGTGTGGCGAAAGCCTGGGGCGGGGGCAGGTGTGGGCAAGAAGGGGTCAATGGGAAAAAAAGCAGGCATCTGTTTTTAATACTGTCAACAATAAAGATTTTTTTATGTGCTATGGGGAATAAATGAAAGGAGCCTCGGTTTGGTGTAAACTCACAATAAAATATACAGTGATGTATTGTAGAGTTGTAGCTCTGAAACCTATGTAATTTTTAACTAATGTCACCCCAATACATCCTGTAGAAAAATAAAATGAAAGGAAACAGACAAAATGCTGCACAACACTCAAAATACAATTAAATAATAGTTATTTCCTGCTGTATGCATCAGCAATGCTTGGGATTATTAAAGATAAAGCAGAAGCAGAAGTCATGGCTATTAATCCAAAGAAGCTAATGATATAGTTTGGGGGAAATTAAAAATACACAAGACAAAAAAACAATATAAAATGGGCAATCAAATAAACAGTATTTACTGAAGGATGTTAGTACTGAAGGAGATCAGTGAAGGCAAGAATTATCTGACAAGGTGTCATAAAAATGGTGAAATATAAGACTTGTTTGGTTCTTTAAAAATGAGTGCCCATCAAAGAAAAATCCTATGTCCTGGGAACAAGTAAGAAAAGCTAAAGACTATTTGAGTGAAACTGGAGGAGTGGGTGGAAAAGCCAGCTGGAAGGGCTAAAAACAGGGCAGGAGGAGATAAAAAGGAAACAGGAAGGACTGAGCTAAGCTAAGTCTGAGGCTAGTGGCAAAGAAGGCTGAAAACCAGAAAGTACCAGTGGATATGGGCAACATAGATCCTGAAAAGTAAGAAAATGAATGTCCAGAACCGGGTTTGTCAGAGTCTGCCCTATGGAAAGGGCCTCAGCTTCTACAGACTAAAATCAAGATAAAGAAATTAAACTGGCCAAGACTAGAGAAAATGGAGTTCATTTAAGACATAGAGGAAGGTCCTGAACAAGGATAACTATCACTGGTAGAGAATGGAGGCAACTTTTTAGTGCTTTTTAAAAGGGTTAACCTTAAATGTGTGAACTGCATGGCATGTGTATTGTATCTTAATACATCTATTTTTATAAAAAATTAAGTTAAATAAAAATGAGTGCCTATCAGCAGATTAGTGGCTAAAAAAATTGTGGTAAGTTTACATAATGAAATACTACATGGCTGTAAAAAGAAAGTACCATTTGCACATGGATGAACCTGGAGAGTATTATGCTAAGTGAAATAAGCCAGGCAGAGGAAGATAAGTATCATGTGATCTCACTCATTTGTGGAATCTAATGAACAAAATAAACTGACAAACAAAATAGATCCAGAGACACAGAAGCATGGAACAAACTGAGGAATCTCAAAGGAAATGTGGGGGTGGGAGATGCAAGGAGAGTGATTAACTGGGGAATGTATATGCATATATGCATAACCCATGGACACAGACAATAGAGTGGTGAAGGCCTGGGAGAAACAGGTGCAAGGTACAGGGGGTCAATGCCAAAAAAAAAAAAAAAAGAAAGAAAAAAAGCAACAACAACAAAAAACCACAAAGGGAACATCTGTAATATTTTCAACAATAAAGATACATTTTTTTAAAAAAAGAATAATTTGAATACTCAGAGATGAGTAGATAAGATCTTTTAGTCAAAGCTTTAGATTGTCATCATTGGATACCTCCAATGATTGGTTAGAGCACTGTGTGCATGTTAAAGAGAACCTAGAAAGTAAATTGTGTGACATCAGATTTTGAAGAAGATTGAAAACCAAGCCAACTAGCAGTTTCTGTAGTGATTACTATGAAACAGTATCTCTTGCATCATCAGAATACTCAGGCTGTTTTATGTGATAAAAGAGTGACTCATAAAACCTGAGCAAGCATGAATAAAACGTTACTTTCTAAAATAAAAAACTGAGAATGTGGAAGCAGTGATTATTGCTTACTTAAAGATCAATTCTAATCTTAATACACCATGCAGAGCAGGGCATATCTATATATATAAAAGCCTAAGTCACCGAATGACCAATGACCAAACAACTGGTTGACTGATTAACCAGTTGCTATGACATGCACTGACCACCAGGGGGAAGATGCTCAATGCAGGAGCTGCCCCCTGGTGGTCATTGGGCTCCCACCGGCCCAGCAGCAGCCACTCACGCCCTCAGTAATCCTTCAGGTTCAATTTCTGGAGAATGGGCCAGGCACCTATGGACCAGCATCGCCTGCATGATCCTGACAGCTCTGCTGGCCTGCTAGAAGTCAATGTCCAGCACCACGGCCGCTTCCCCTCTCAAGATGCTCTGCAAGGAAGAAACAATATAAAAGTGGCTGCCAGGTGGCTCCGGACAACTGATGCAAATGTCAGCAGGACAGATCCTGATCCCAGGCTGGCAAGGCATCCCACTGCCTGCTTGGAGGGCCGATTGTGTCCCAGCCCCCACTCCCACTTGCCTCAGGACAGGGGCCAGACACAGGGTTCATGGCTGGCAAGCACCACTATGGCAGCACAAGCCTCTCCTGATCAGGACTGACTGGGTGCGAGCCTGTGGAATTTGCGAGACCAGGATGAGCGAGAGCAGCGGGCAGGACTGGCAGGTGATGTAGGACTGCCGGTTTCATCCCAATCCCCACAGGCCACGCCGAAGGACCCTACTTGTGCAGGGCTTTGTGCACCGGGCCTCGAGTATAATAATACTAAACTCAGAATTAGAAGAGGCCACGAAGGTTTTCTATTCCACTTATTGCATTTTCCAAATGTAGCTTAGATGGTAGATGGCATAATACCCAATTATTTTCTTCAATACATCACATGTAATATCTTGAAAAAGATTAATGATGTATATTGATGTCTACAGGGTGTTGAGTTATGGTTACTTTATATTAGAATATGCAATTAATTAAAAATATTAATTCAGATTTGTCTAAAAAACATTTCTGTAAGTATAAAATCAGTAATAATGAGGTTTCTCCTGTATTCAGTGATTTTGCTATGCAAATTTTATTGCTTAATTAGTGGTATATGTTTTTTATTTGTACATTTGATGAGATCAGTGGTTCCTATAAATGCTAGATACAAATAGAGATGATCAAGAACATAAATGATTTACCCTAAAACATATAAGATCACTTCTTCAGCAGCAAAAATAAATAAATAAATAAATAAATAAATAAATAAATAAATAGGAATGGGTTGAAAGGAGAATGAGAGGCAAGTGTCGGGGGCTGGTTGTAGAAGACCTTTCTCTAAGAGAAAAATATGTCTCACTGAGAGGAGAGCAGCAGGTTTACAGTTTGAAAATTGAGGGGAGTTGATGTTCTGTTTTAACCACTAGGATTAATAGGAAATGAACCTGACTTGATTAAAAGATTTAAATTCACTTGTACTTTCTGTGAAATACTACGTGTTCTAAGACCTCAGTTAGAAATGCAAGGATGGATCAGACGTGATCTCTTCATCTCCCGGCCTGACCACTGTGGTGAAAAGCTGAGTTAGAAGTTATGGGTTTGCTGAAGAACCAATTACTATATTTATGTATTTTTTCTTTATATAATGTTTAATGTTCCAATCTAAACTAATAAAAGCGAAATAGTAAAATTAACCATTTCTCCAAGACACACCCACCAGCCAATCAGAGCGGCTGTATGCAAATTAGCCCAGCCAACATGGAGGCCGCCACTCACGGACCTGAGTAAACAGCAGTTTCCATTGCGGCAGGAGCGAAAGTGAAGCTGCGCCCGCTCCGCTAAAACTGGCTCTAGCGAAACACAGATTTGAAACAATATAACAATCATAGAATCCTCCGGAGCCTAACCAGTAAAAATAACAATTGTTTCATTATAGACGCTGTGAGGTGAGGCAGAGGAGGCTTCCTTAGTAGTTAGAAGGCCGCCTTAAAGGAACAGTGTATCAATTATAGAAGATAAACTGCAGGCCTTAAAGGAACAGTGCATCAATTATAGAAGATAAACAAACTCCAGAACCTGTGTCCAGCCAGCCTTGCTGGGACGTTGGGTCAATGGGAGCTGTGGGCAGCCTTAAAGCCCCTCACCCAGGCTGGTCAGGCACGCCAGCAGGTGGGCATCCCCCGAGGGGTCCCAGACTGCGAGAGGGCACAGGCCGGGCTGAGGGACCTCCCGAGTGCACAGAGCGACTGCAGGGTGGGACAGCGCAGGACCCAGGACCCGTGAGTGGGAAACAGGCGGCAGGGTTGGAGGGCACCAGGAAACGGGTAAGAGGCGGCAGGGGGTCAACGGCCTGTTTAGTGGGCTTCCCAGGCCCTTTGCGGGGCATCAGGGAGCAGGAAAGAGGTGGCAGGGGGTCGGCGGCCTGCTTGGCAGCTGTCCAATCCCTTGGAGGGGCATCGGGGAGCGGGTAGGAGGTGGCAGGGGATTGGCCGCCTGCTTGGCAGCTGTCCAGGCCCTTGGAGGGGCATTGGGGAGCGAGAAAGAGGCAGCAGGGGGTCAGTGGCCTGCTTGGTGGGCTTCCCAGGCCCTTTGCAGGGGCCGGGGTCCTGCTTGGCAGCTCCCAGACCCCTTGGTGGCACCGGGAAGTGGGAAAGGAAGGCAGCAGGGGACGGGTGAGTGGGAAAGAGTTGGCGGCCTGCTTGGCGGCTTCCCAGGTCCCTTCTGGGGATCAGGGAGCAGGAAAAGGCTGGCCTGACCACAAGGCAGGGTTTTCCCTGCTTTCTGGTGACTGGAGGAAGATGAGCAGTAGGCAAGCTTGGGAGGCAGGCAGCACCCAGCCCTGGCCACAGCTCAAAAAAGAGAACAACATGCAGGGGAGGGCAAGAGTTTGAGAGATCAACATAGAGGGGGTGCCTGCTCCAAGCCTTGACGGTGTGCCTGGGGGCAGACTGCCAGCAGGTAGACACACACAGGAGGACTGCTCCGAGCCTCAGATGCGGCTGGGGCAGGTCCCCAGTGGCGACACACACACATACACACACACACACACACACAAAAGGTGCCTGGAAGACTGGGGCCATCATAGGACATCCACTGAGGGGTCCCAGACTGTGAGAGGGCACAGGCTGGGCTGAGGGACTCCCTCCACCTTGAGTGCACAAATTTTTGTGCACCGGGCCCCTAGTAACAGAAATAAAAAGGGTAGTGACAATTTACCTAGATTGGAAATTGATAGTTGGGAGGAAGTGGGAGAGAAACTATAAGGAAATAAGGGAACAAAGGTCAGTGTGTTTTCAAGTAGTAGTGATATGGGGTTATATGGGAAAGACACAACCTCTATACCAGTTTTCTTATTGGTAAAGGAGGATCATTGGATTGTATAGGGTTGTTATGAATTTAGACTGAAAACATTTTGAAAGAAAGAAAATACTACTCATTATATAATACTAGAGGTGTGGGGCATGAATTCATGCATGGGTGGGGTCTGGCCACTCCTGCAATGGGGGCCGATTAGGGCTGGGCTGGTTGGGGGAAGGGTCAAGGGAGTTTGGCAAACTGGCTCTGCCCCCAATTGGGGTGAGGAGGGACATGGGTGGGGGGGCTAGCTGGGGAGATGGGCTTTGGGTGGTTGCCCAGCCAGCTTCACCCCTAATCGGGGTGGGGAGGGTTGATCAGGGCCTTGATTGGGTCCTCAGTGGGGCCTCAGTTGGACATTGCAGTGCACATCATAGTGACCAGTTGTTCTGGTTGTTCTGTCATTCTGGTTGTTTCGCTTTTATATATGTAGACTAGGGGCCTGGTGCACGAAATTCATGCACGGGTAAATTGGGGTGAGGGTGCAGATGGGGGAGGGGGAGGGCAAGCAGGGAGGTCCCTCAGCCGGATCTGGACTTTATCCAATTCGGGAGCACTCAGGAGAAGTGCTACTGATGGCTTGGACCCACTGCACCTGGTTCTCTGTTCTCTGCCGGGCCTGTCTGCTCCACAGCACAGAGATGGGCAAGCAGGTGCTGCTGGGCAATGCCTGCAGAGTCCTCCATGGCTCGAGCCCCCTCATCCTCTCCTTGGCAGCCATGGCCCCAGCCCAGCATAGGCCAGGGCAGCAGCTGGGAATTCCCGGGTGGGTCTGTCTGGCCACGCCTCCCGGGTCCCAGGTCCACAGCCCTGCTGGTCCAGGGTTGGCCAGGGCAGCGGCTAGGATTCCTGGGTGGGTCTGGGTGGCCACGCCCCCTGGATCCCAGGTCCCAGCTTGTCTTTGAGCCCAGCGGCAGCAGTGCCAGACAACAGGGTCTCGCTTTTGCTGGGGTGTGGGTCAGCCTGCCCTGCAGGCCGGGTCCCCAGGCGCCTGAGACCCCGCCTCTGCCACTTCACTGCCTGCAGGGCTGGGGCCATCACCCACCCTGCCCCTGCTGCTGCGGGCTTCCGCTTCCATCGCTGCCCAAGCCTCAATTGCTGCTGCTCTCTCTCTGTGGCTGCATTTAATTTACATACAGCCACTCTGATAGGCTGGTGGGCGTGGCCTCGGCATCCCGAAGAAACGGTTAATTTCAATATTAGCGTATTATTAGAGTAGATATCATTTTTAAAAAGTCTAAGGAGAAACAGCCCCCTTGTTTACATACTACATTTACATATTTTCTTAGGTAAATGATAAATTAATAAAAGGAATGATGGAAGATTTTATTTTTCCTAGGTTGTTGTGAAATGTCCCAGTGTTGTGTGCACATGTACATTTATCCACAAATGGCTTTTGGACTATGATGACCAGGCAATCAGATTTATTGACCTATGGAAGAATGGATAGTCTAGAGCTCTTATTAAGGGTACAGTAAATCTAGGAGCTGTGGAATGAACTCATAATTATGTAAGCAATAAAGGCATAATTATAAGATTATTAATATGTTAAAATTATAAGAAAATTTCTGGCATTTAATTAACATTTACCAAGGCAGTCTACAGCAAATTAAATATCAATTAATAAAAAAGTGACATTTATTTAGATACTCTTAGTTGTCACAATTATTAACTTGTTATCACTGGCTTTTAAAATTCCGATTAAGTGCCTAAATATTCCTTACAAATTTTATGTGTTAAAAATTGAATTATATTAGTGTCCTGTAATTTAAAATTGATTACACAGCATCTCTCATAATAAATCTCAATAATCTCTTTACTGTCAATCGATGCATAATTGACTAGTACGGGATTTTAAAGCCAAATAACCTCTTCCACAGGAACTAAGCATTCTTAAAACTTCTCTTTTCCTTTAAAGTATACCAATCTTATAAACCTCAAATTAAAACACAACAAAACACCATTATATTAAACTAAGGAAGTGTCTATGTTTAGCACAAAACACTAAATGTAGCTCCCGTATAATTGGTCCAGAAATAAAATAATGCTATAGGCAGTGTGGCTCAGTGGATAGAGCATCAGCCTGTGGATTTAAGGGTCCTGAGTTCAATTCTGGTCAAGGGCACTTGCTGGGGTTGCAGGCTCCATCCCCAGCATGCAGGAGGCAGCCAATCAATGATTCTCTCTCATCACTGATGTTTCCATCTCTCTCTCCCTCTCCCTTCCTCTCTGAAATCAATAAAAATATATGTTTTAAAAAAGAAATAAAATATTGCCACCATCTCAGGTGGTATCTGAATGACTCTGCAATTAAAAGGCCTTCCTTGCCTCCCCATTCAATACAACTAACATTTGGATGGCAAAGGTGAATTGTGCTATCTTTCTTTTTTGTACAGTTTTACCAATTGAATATGCATCGTTTATATTGCTTATTTAAACCTTAATATAAAAGGAGTCATGTATAATATTTTAACTCTAGCATTATTTATTCAAATTGTATTTGGAATTTCACCTATTTTTATATATAAATACTAGAAGTCCAGCGTGTGAAATGCACGGCCCTGCCCACCATGTAGTCTCGCCATGCTGGCAGCCCCACCAACCCGTGCAGGTTTGGTCATTACAGCATTAGGGCCACAGGCCTTTTATAATATAAATATTTTGTTTCATTCTTTCATAAATGCCTGATATTTTCTAATGCTGTAATAAATGACATCATTTTAAAACTTTTCAGTGAAATGTGTTCAGTGCTCTTTCAATATACACACAATTTATTAACATTCTATTTTTGTGAATATTTTAATTTTTTCTAGTGTTTGGTTAACATAACTAATGCTTCTAGGAACATCTCTAAAGATTTTCATGCATTTCTTGAGCAAAAAGAAATTACTTTATGGTAATTGGTTCAGTAAATGTATATTCCATGTTAGATATTGCAGTAGAATTTTACAAAGAGATTTTACTAAGTTACACTCCCAAGAAAAATGCATGGGCATTTTCTTTGATCTACACCTTCAGTAAAGATGGGTACTGTATGTCATTATTTAACCCATTCTGTTGAATGTGTAGTTGTATCTAATTTTTATTTCTCTGATGAATAAGCATCTAAACATCCCTTAATAAGCATATTGATCACTGGAAAATACTCATTTAAAGATCCAGTACAAGCCATTTTTCCATTTTTTTTATTGGCCTCTCTGCCTTTTTCTTAGGATTCTGTGGGGTCATTATATTACCTGAGAACAGGTGTTTGCTGGATATATATATTGAATACAGCTCATGCAATTTGGTTTGACTTTCACCTTTTTAATTGTGTATTTTAACTAACACTGGGACTTAATATTAATGGAATATAATTTATCAGACATCCTTTCACATTGCATTCTGCTGAATAAACTTTGCCTGTTCAAAGTTAATAAATATGTTTTAATCTAAAACCTTTATTGTTTTACTCTTCCCCTTTAAATCTATGATGTATCTGTAATTGACTTTTGCATATGATATTAATCAAGGATTATCATTTTTCTTTTAAAATGTAGATGTCCAATTTAACTAAAACCATTTACTTAAGACATAATTTTCTACCCTTTCTGTTTATAGTCATTAATCAAAGACCATAAATATGTTTTCCATTGTTTGTCTGTTCTTATAGCAAATACTACAATTTCTAAATTAGTATATATTTATCATGGGTTTTGTTATCTTCTCTTTGTTGGATCCCTCCTCCCAGTGTTTTGCAGGAAACAGGCTGGCCAGTGGTTTCCTGGGGAGTGTCAGGCTGCAGCTTCCTGGAGAAACTGCCCCAAGGACATGCCTCTAAGATGCGGCTTTCCCTTAGTAGCTAGCTAATTACAAAGGTATCATTCCAGTGAATTCCACCACACAGCTAAAGAGGGTATTACATTAATTCTCTATCCTCTCTCCCATAATATTAGGAGTTCAAATATTCCCTAATTCATTCTATGAGGCCAGCATTGTCTTAATACCAAAGAAAGACATTACAAGGAAAGAGAATTACAGGTCAATAATTTCCCTAACTACACATGCAAAATCCTCAATAAAAAGTTAGCATGTTTCAAATTAAAAATGTATAAAAATAATTATACAACACAACCCAGTGAGATTTATCCCAGGTGTGCAAGGATGGTTTAGTATTTCAAAATCAATTAATGTCAACAAGCTAAAGAAGAAAAATAATAAATCCTGTCAATAGATGCAATCATAACAAAATTCGTCATCCATTCATGATAAAAAAAATAGCTCTCAGCAATAAAGGGAAACAGTGTCAACTCAATAAAGTGCATTTACAAAAAAATTTATTGCTAATATGCTTCATGGTAAGGAACTAGATAGATGCTTTCTTGCTAAAATCAGAAACAAGGCAAGATATCTACTTGCACCACTAAAAGTCATAGCTAATGAAGTAAGATATAAAAAGAAAATAAAAAAATTTCAGATTGTTAAGAAAGAAATATAACTGTCTTTGCAGATGATACTATTTTGTATGTAGAAAATCCAGAGAATCAACAACAACCAAAAAATACCTCTTGGAACTAATAAGTAATTACAGAAAGAGTGCAATAGTCAATTGATTTCTTATATTCCAGGAGTAAACAATGAGAATTTGAAATTATATACAAAATACTATTTTCATTAGCATTAAAAAAGAGAAATATTTGTATATGCATCTCAGTAAATATGCACAATTTCCACAGTACAATCAACAGCTCTTCAATTCAAGGCAGCAGAACTCCTTTGGAGTTTCCCTCCCCGAGTCTACTGCCCAGAAGTTGCCTCCAGCCTGAAGCTATGGGCAATTGGAGCTACCCACCCTGTTGCAGAAAGACCAAAAAAACCAAGCGATGCTTTGAAGAAGTGGAGGAATCACAGTTTTAATAACACGCGTGGACTCAGGGATTGTTTATCCAAATCAGAGTGGGAGTAGCATGTGAGAACCTTGCTTTATAACTGCCCCTCGAGTTCATTGATTTGCAAATATACTCCCTTCCCCCAGGTGTTCTTAGGTTTCAGGCTCAGAACAAAGCCTCCTGCCCTCCCACAGGACAGGGCTTTGTTAGGTTTTATGGCCTGACATTCCTTGCAAGACCAGCTTCCTCCTCAACCCTTCATAATGAAAAACATCATGGAAATTTGTGAATTTGTGATTTCTCATGATGGCTTTTTTTTTAATCTTCCTTCCAAAAAAAAAAAAAAAAAAAAATTATATTGCAAAGCAGCCAAGCTTTCAGAACCAACTGACTGAATTTTTGGTTTGAGTATGTCCAATAGTCAACCCTTTTCATTTAATTATACTGATAATACAAAAGACAATTTTGATAAAATATATTTAAATTATTAAGTAAACAACCAACCCATCAAACAATAAAAATCTACACACATACTTATATACATAAAACACACCCTACATACAGAAGCCAAGCAAAAAAACAAACAAAAAACAAAAATGACAACTTGGCTCATCTCAATGTGCAAATATAAATCTTAAATCCTCTTTAGGTGATATATATAATCTGCTCCATGGCAGACAGGGAAACTAAGTTAAACAGGAACTAAAGGTAGTTTCACCATTTTTATTCCATAATAATATTATGTAAGCATCCATACAAAACAGGCCTTGGACTAATTTTTATTATAATTTTTGATGATTTTAACACCAAGGGTCTTATACATTTGATATACATACATAGCCTTTGAAGCTCAGACTCAGACTAAGAATTTTCAAGAGATTGGCCCTGAGCTTTGTTGATGGTGATTGCAAACACCAATCGAATTGGGAATTGCAATCTTTTAAATTGAAATGGCATATCCGTTGGAATCATAGGAATGTGAGGAATGAGGACATCTTCACCTTTGAAGGTGCTGTCAAGGTTGTTTCTTCTGTAACGTTGCTCATTAATTTTTTTACTACAAGCCGCGTGCCGTTGCAAAGCTTTGGCTGGTTGATATTTTGAAACATGATAATTGGCAGGCCGATTTTCAAATGCAGTACATGTGGTGACATCCCTGGCAGATTGAGTGAATTCAAAAATTCTGTTGGATAATTAACCGCTTCATCTGCTTCCACAACAGTGTCAATGGCCTTGTATGTGACTGCCTCGCTTTGAATGTTAGACTGAATAATATTAAGTTCATAGACATCTTTGTTCTTGGCCACAAGAATAGCTCATTCACTCAGCCAATTGTGATTCTTATAATTGATTTGAATATTGGAAAATACTTTTCAACAAATTCTTCTTTTGATGTCATTAAATTGTAGAAGTTGTGAGGCAATGAAATTCGTCCTGAGGTCCAATCAACTGGCACCTTTCCATTCCCAATTTCCAGCAATTGATGTGGGAATATCTCAGCTGATCAATTGTTTTGAAGCTGGACACACATATTTGTATTTAATTTTAACGTCTTTACGTGTTGCCACAAAGTAGAGTATTTCAGGCAAGCATTTATTTTGTCTGCTGGTGTCAATTGAGAAATTACAGGTAATGTTTGCCTGAAATCTTCTGTAAGCAATACTAATACATTCTCAAATGGTCTGATGTTTCCACACAAATCTTGTAATGATCCATCAGAGCCTCGAGCGATTTTTTGTGCACCATTGTGCATTCATCCCAAACAATAAGTTTGCATTTCTGCAATACTTTTCCTATGCCGGATGCTTTGGAAATGTTGCATGTGGGAGTTTCAATGAATTGCATGTTCAATGGCAATTTCAAAGTGGAATGAGCAGTTCTTCCACCTGGTAGCAATGTTGCAGCTACTCCAGATGATGCAAGAGCTAAGGCTATGTCATTTTGGGATCCAATTGCTGCCAGAATCAATCTAATTAGGAACGGTTTACCAGTTCCTCCTGGTGCATCTAAGAAGATTTCTCCAACCCCATTATTGACAGTTTGCATCATTTGATCGTAAATGCCTTTTTGCTCAAGCGTTAGCTTAGCAATATTTGATTGCACATACGACAAAAGATCACCCATGTTGCAATTTTGTTCACGATGCAATTCAGACTGATTCGGTGATGGCATTCCCAATTGATTGCATAAAATTGGAAATTTGAAAATCATAAATGGATCATAAATTGGAAACATTGAAATGGAATTGTAAAATATTTAGTATAGCATATGTTGCTTTTATAACAGATGGTGCTGTTTTTTTTTAAAAAAAAAAACACCATGTTTTTACCTGTCACAAGTGTGACATCTATATAATATCTTAACTAATAAAAGCATAATATTGAAATTAACCGTTTCTCCGAGATGGGGTAAACCACACCCACCAGCCAATCAGAGTGGTTGTATGCAAATTAGCCCAGCCAACATGGAGGCCACCACTCACGGACCTGAGTAAACGGCAGCTTCTATTGCAGCAGGAGTGAAAGTGAAACTGCCGCCCGCTCCGCTCCACTCCGCTTATCCTCAAGCAAAACACATGTTTGCAACATAGTATAAATCATAGAATCCTCCTCACGAGCTGAAGGAAACAGCAGGCCTGGCCTCAACACTAAGTAACATTGTGTCATTATAGAAGCATGAGGTGAAGCAGAGAGGAGGCTTTTTATTAGATGTTACCTTAAAGGAACAGCATCAATTATAGAAAATAAACAAACCCCAGAAACTGCGTCCAGCCAGCCTTGCTGGGACATTGGGTCAATGGGAGCTGTGGGCAGCCTTAAAGCCTGAGAGCGCCAATCAGCCCATCACCCACACTGGCCACAATCCAATGGAGTGAGGGACGTTCCTGGGGGGCTTGGCCAGCCTGGAGACAGCCATCAGCCCCTCATCCAGGCTGGTCAGGCACACCAGCAGGTGGACATCCCCAGAGGGGTCCCAGACTGTGAGAGGGCACAGGCCGGGCTGAGGGACCTCCTGAGTGCACAGAGCGGCTGCAGGGTGGAACAGCGCAGGACCCAGGACCCGTGAGTGGGAAAGAGGTGGCAGGGTTGGTGGCCTACTTGGCAGCTCCCCAGACCCTTTGTGGGGCACTGGGGAGCAGGAAAGAGGTGGTGGGGGCCGGGGGCCTGCTTGGCGGCTCCTCAGGCCCTTTGAGTGGCACTGGGGAGCTGGAAAAGGCGGTGGGGGCCGGGGGCCTGCTTGGCGGCTGCCCAGGCCCTTTGAGGGGCACTGGAGAGCAGGAAAGGGACAGTGGAGGTCAGGGCTTGCTTGGCGACTTCCCAGGCCCTTTGTGGGGCACCGGGGAGTGGGAAAGCAAGGCAGCAGGGTACCGGTGAGTGGGAAAGAGGCAGCAGGACGTCTCGACCTGCTTGGCGGCTGCCCAGGCGCTTTGCAGGGCACCGGAGAGCATGAAAGCAAGGCTTCAGGGGCCAGGGTCCTGCTTGGTGGCTCCCCAGGCCCTTTTGGGGGGCACTGGGGAGTGGGAAAGCAAGCTCTTGGGGGCTGGGGGCCTGCTTGGAAGCTCCCCAGTTCCCTTCAGGGGATCAGGGAGCAGGAAAAGGCTAGCCTGACCACAAGGCGGGGTTTTCCCTGCTTTCTGATGGCTGGAGGAAGATGGGCAGTAGGCAAGCTTGGGAGGCAGGCAGCACCCAGCCCTGGCCACAGCTCAAAAAAAGAGAACAACATGCAGGGGAGGGCAAGAGTCTGAGAGATCAACATAGAGGGGGTGCCTGCTCCAAGCCTGGAGGCAGGCCCCCAGCAGGTAGACACACACAGGAGGACTGCTCCAAGCCTCAGATGCGGCTGGGGGCAGGTCCCCAGTTGCGACACACACATACAAGGCTCCTGGCAGACTGGGGCCATCATAGGACATCCACTGAGGGGTTCCAGACTGTGAGAGGGGGCAGGCTGGGCTGAGGGACCCCTACCCTCCCCCCGTGCACAAATTTCGTTCACCGGGCCCCTAGTATGTATATAAAAACATGTATGTATTTGAATGCAACATTGTGTCAAAATTTCAAAGAAATTGGTGAAGTACTTTTGGAGATTTAAAATTTTGAACAAACGAATATTTACATTTTTATTTATATAGATGGGCTAGTTAATATTTGAATCTAAGAAAAGTAAATGCATAATGATTTTTAAAAGATTTTTACTCTCTTACAAAACTAGAATAGTAAAAATCTTCATGTTTCCAGCAATTGGATGAGTTGATCTGTGAGTAGAAATAGTAGTTATTAATTGACTGTGTCCATTTAAAATTTTACATTGTATTGAATCTTCATCATGGAAACCATGGGAAATAACTTACCAATGTCCAATAATTTATTATCCTATATAATAAAAACCCACCAACCAAAATGGTGGAATGACCAGAACGCCCAGAGACCAGAATTACTACGGCCCCTCAACTCCCAGGGAGTAGTTAAGGGTGATCAGACAGGCAAGTGAGTGGTTAGGAGCAATCACACAGGCAGGCAGAGGCAGTTAGGGGTGATAAGCAGGCAGGCGAACATTTGGGTGACAGTGGTCCCAGATTGTGAGAGGGATGCCTGACTGTCTACTTAAGCCCAATCTGCAGGGATCCCTGCAGGATTGGGTCTAAACTGGCAGTTGGACATCCCCCAAAAGGTCCTAGATTGCAAGAGGGTGCAGGCCGGACTGAGGGACCCCTCCCCCTCACTCCCGCATGAATTTTGTGCACTGGACCTCTAGTAGATATGTAACAGATGAATATACATACAATTGTATAACTAAAGCTATTTTATATTATCTATATCAATTATTCATTAAGATTTAGATATGATAAGTAATCCGTAGGGAAACAGTATTTTGTAGTATAATCCTATAAATCATAAACATGTACCTGTTATTCTATTCATGCTTCATTAGAGAAATTTTTTAAAATTCACCTTAAAATATACCAAAATCCTGTAACCTGCACTAGGTATGCACAACTTGAATGCACAATCTGAATTTAAAACAAACAGAAATATATTTTCAGAATATTTATAATAACCAAAGTATTTGGAGAGGGTGTAAAAATTAAGATATTTTTTATTGAGCATGCACTGTGCAAGCCATGGGGCTCTGTCTTACGTATTTAAGCCTTCTTTTTAGAGTTGGTCCAGGAAACAAAATTTTTCTTATATTTAGGAGATTGCTAGCATTCTATCACAAAAGTTGACTCTCAAAATAATTACCAACAAGGAAATATTAATTATTGTGAATATTTTGTCTGAAATAAATTCTTTATGTATGATGTGTTTTAACCCCAATACACGGTTAAATAATTTAGTTTCTAATAGTTGTACTCAGTAATATATATCTACACTAATAAAAGAGAAACATGCAAATTAACCATCACTCTGTTACTCCTCCACTCCACTCCACCCACAAGCCACACCTACCAGCCAATCAGGAGCGAATATGCAAATTAACCCAACTAAGATGGCAGCAGCCATTGAGCTGGAGCAAGCAGGAGGCTTGGGTTGCCTTCAGTGATGGAGGAAGCCATGCTTCCTGCCTGCCCTGGCTGGCCCTGGGCTCCGCTCAAGGCTACAAAGTTTCAATTGTGTCTCTAGGGGACATGGCCAGCCTAAAAATGGCCATCAACCCCTTACCCAGGCTGGCCAGGCACCCCAGCAAGGACCCTTACCCTGATCCGGGACACCCTACAGAGCAAACCAGCTGGCTCCCACCCATGCACCAGGCCTCTATCCTATATAATAAAAGAGTAGTTTGCAAATTGATCCTAACAGCAGAACTGGGAATGACTGGTCACTATGACACACACTGACCACCAGGGGGTAGATGCTCAAGGCACGAGCTGCCCCCTGGTGCTCAGTGTGCTCCCACAGGGGAACTCTGCTCAGCCACAAGCCAGGCTGACAGCTGTCAGCACAACTGTTGCCTCCTCAGCAGTGCTAAGGATGTCCGACTTCACTTAGGCCTGCTCCCCCTGGCAAGTGGACATACCCCGAGGGCTCCTGGGCTGCCAGAGTGATGTTTGACTGCCAGATTAGTCCTGATCCCCTGAGGCACAGGCTTAAGCCAACAGGTGAACATCCCCTGAGAGGTCCCAGACTGCAAGAGGGCACAGACTGAAGGACCTCTCCCCCACCCCCACAAGTGCACAAATTTTTGTGCACCTTCACCAGGCCTCTAGTGTTCTAGTGTGTGTGTGTATATATATGTAGCATATATATGTGTGTATATATATATGTGTGTGTGTGTGTGTGTGTGTGTGTGTGTATGTATTTATGGTGGGGAGGGAAGAAGACACCTAGGTCCTTCTATTTTCTTGAAGAGCTTCCTTGATAACTGATATTTCAAGATGTCCCATCTTCATCCCTGTATATTTTCTGCCCCTGAATAACCATCAGTCAATTCTCCATAAAGTTCTGGTGTACTCTAATAGCAAATGATAAATCAGGATCGTTATGGGGGCTAAGGAAACAAATTTCTGTTGTGCTAATCATTGTTTCTGAGATGTTTTTAAATAACAGAGCCAAGGATAAATACTTGGAATACATTCTAGCTAGGAATTGTGTGTGTGTGTGTGTGTGTGTGTATGCTATATATAAATATTTAAAGGTAAATATCTCATGCTTTCATACTAATATGTATTTCTATTCTATATGTAGAATTAAAGGGTTTTTTTTTTTACTTAAACTCACCTATATTACATCTATATCTCCTTAATTCCACAGAGACTTCTAGTTTTCTAGAACAATAGGGATGATAGAATTAAGTAATGTTTAATTAAATATTTTGTGGCCCTAACTGGTTTGGCTCAGTGGATAGAGCATCGGCCTACAGACTGAAAGGTCCCAGGTTTGATTCTGGTCAAGGGCATTTACCTTGGTTGTGGCACATCCCCAGTGGGAGGTGTTCATGAGACAGCTGATCAATGTTTCTCTCTCATCGATGTTTCTCACTCTCTATCCCTCTCACTTCCTCTCTGTAAAAAATCAATAAAATAAAATAAAAACATTTTAAATATTTTGTGATTTCTTACATACAACTGTTTTAGATGGATAATATTAATACTGTTATTACCAATTATTTTTACTGTATTTTATAACTGTACTGTATCAAACGATACAGTACAAAAGATAGGCACTGCATGCTATCTTCCCCCCCTGCTAATTCTCATTTAGTTTTGGTTGTATTAAGAACTATACATTTAATGCTCATCATCTCTCCACTATTTCTGTGTCTCTCTGGTCATTTTTGTTTTTCTGAAGTTTGTTCTTGAATAAAATCTTTAGTAGGGTCTCATAAGAACTACATTATTTGAGTTTACACTGGTTGATAAGAGCTTTACTGTATCCTTTGTATTTGAAAGTTAATATTCCTGGATCTAAAAACCCATGGTTCATATGATCTTTCCTTGAGTAACTTAATTATGTTAACCTTTTTTTCTTAAAAAAAAACAAACTGCTATTAAAAGTTTGATGATAATCTAATTGTATTAGCCTTCCAAGTCACATGTTCAAATTTTCCTTCATTTTCTTTTAAGTGCTATAATTATACTAAACTAGAGGCCTGATGCATGAAATCTGTGCAAGAGCAGGCCTTCGCAACCCCAGCTGCCTCTGCCCTCATAGCCCTGGCTTCGTCCAGAAGGTCGTCTGGAAGGTCGTTGGAATGGTTGTTCCACTATTCATCTTTTCGGTTGATTTGCATATTATGTTTTTATTATTTTAGATTACGTCTTGCTAATCATTATTGTCAATATTATCAGGTACACAGTGGATTTTTTAATGTAAAGTTTAAACTTTTTAAAGGTTTTCTTGAAATGTACATTTTCATAATTTTCTCTAATGCTTCTCTTAGGTTCCTTTGGAACTCTAGTATCTGTATGCTCAACCTTCTTTATTGATCTTCAATTAATCCCTTTCTCTTGAAAGCTTTTTATCATCTCATTTGTTACTTTACATTTAAATTTTTCCTTATTTTTTATATCTACTTCTCTTAAGATATTTTTTATTGTGTTTATCTCATCATGTTTTTTTTTTTCTAGCTTAGTCCTAACTTTTAAAGTTATTTATTTTGATCTTATTTCTAGCTCTGTTTTAAATTGTCACTTTATTTTTGAGTTTTTGGAATTCTGTTTAGATTATTCTTTCATGTTTTGCATATTTTCTTAATGTATAATTAATTTGTTTTGAAATAGGACTTTGCAATCTGGGTCCTTTACTTCTCCCTTTGTACTTCAAAATCTCTAAGGATGCTATAATGATCCATATTCTTTTATAGTATAATAATTTTGATGGTATTTAACCTTGATACTGTCCTGTTGTACATTTCTATTTAAAATTAGTTTTCCCAAATGTCAAGAAATAAAAGCTAGACTCAAATGTTATTTTTCACGTCCCGGAGCTCCCCCTCCTGTTACTTTAGAGTAGTGCTAAAGATTATGGTAAACTGCTTTCTGAGATGTTTTCTTACTCCCCTCCTCCACTTCTATTTGGACCACCTCTTGCCTGCCCCACTGTGGGTGGACTTTCTCCCAATTAATGTGAGGCCATCCTCTGCAGTTCTTCTCACTAGGACTGGAACCTTCATAAGCTCAGGGGTATTAGACTGCTTCCCACCTTTTTAGCCTTACTGCTGGCCATTAGCATGAAATCCTTTTGGAATATAGAGTAACACAATTGCTTTGTGTGGGACTGAATCAGAACACTGTTTGACAGACTAAAGGTTTATTACTCTTCTCCAACAAATTTAACAGGTTAAAAACAATGTGTTTCTAAATAAAAATGTATCTACAGAAAACAGAGGTAGGTATGTGTGTTTTTGTTGTTGTTTTCCTATTATAGCAAAAGCAAAAAGTGAAAGCCTCGATTTATATCCTTTCATTGAATATTTTCTTGACTTCAGCTTTATTGCTTTAGGAACATTCACCAAAGGAAACTACAAGTGAAGACAATCTTGGAGAAGATTCTGATCAAAGATGACAATATTTATTATGACATTCAAACCCATTAAAGGATGTCAGAATTAGATGAGCTGCTACTGTGGACTGCGTAGAAAGTGAGAAAAAATGTCAAAATAACAGGTTCCATAATTATAGGCTACAAAGTCTACATTCCTGAAAAGTAGGAGGTGAATTTAGCATTCATGGCTGAAATGTGTTTGAAATTTGTGCTTGCAGTTGTGACATTTGGAAAACAATTACTGACCGAGCAGCAATGAATGGAAGGGGAAATCCATATATACAACATTCCTGCAGGAAGAAAACATAATTCCTACAAATACTAATTTTATAAACAACCTCAGTTTTTTTTCCTATATATAAGTTTCTAATGAAGACATTTGTCATAACTTTATTTTTTAAGATACTCTTTGGATTTACTATATTTTACCTGAATATTTCATATCATTTCATTATGCAATATGTACATTTTGCAAAATGCCAAAATATGTATTGAAATGCATATGCTTGAAGCAAAGTTTGAATGATATTATGGAAGTGAGGTGATAATCCCAGTGCTTTAGGACAAATAGTCAATTAAGCAACCATTTGTTTAAATACCAGGGAACTAAAATGTTCATGTTTTATTCAAAATTAATATTTCCTTAAAGAAATACTAAAACCTCATAGAATTTTCCTCTTGCTTTTTACTGTCCTTCCCCATGGGTTTGTAAGTCTTAATGATAGAAACTCAGTAGTTGGGATTTTTATTGCTAATAATCAGAGGTCTCCTAGATGCACAAACATGTTCTTTTAGCAGGCACTGATTCTATAATAAGTTGGAGTGAATAAATCTTTTCAGGAAATTAAATGCTTATGTGCATAAAGAAGATCAATTCCTTCGTGATTCCCAATACGATGTAAAGATCTACATACTGTACATTTTACTTTGCCTCACACATTCCTATATGCATTTATTTGCTTTTGTTCATACACGAGTATTTAATTTTATTACTAAGTGTATATAATGAGGTAAACAACTCACAAAATTAGTGGTATTCGTGACTGTCTTCTTAGATACTAGTAAATACTGGTGATTTTAGAGACTATCCATTTTATACCACCTATTAGTACTTCATTTCTTTTTTCTTTTTTAATAAGTAATATTCCACTTAATGGATACACCATGTTCTGTTTATCTATTTATCACTTCATGGATTTTTGGATTGTTTCCACTTTTGGCCTATTAACCAAAGACCTTTACCAATTTAATAGTTTTCAGTATATTCACATTAGCATTGTTCTCTATTTCTCTTTAACTCCTCACTTCCTCCCCTGCCTCAAGCACTAGGCAACTACTAATCTACTCTAATAAAAGAGTAATATGCAAATTAACCATCACTTTGAGACACCTAAGCCACACCCACCAGTCAAGCCACACCCCCAGCCAATCAGAGTGGCTGTATGCAAATTAACCCAGCCAAGATGAAGACTGGCAGCCACGGAGCTAGATCAAACAGGAGGCTTCCACTGCAACTGCCTGCCTAGGCCGGCTAGGCTTCTGCTCAAGGCAACAATGTTTCAACTATAGAAGCCACAGAGCTGAAGCAAACAGGAGGCTTCGTTACCTGCCTAGGTCTCCACTCAAGGTAACAAAGTTTCAATTATAGAAGATAAATAAATCTAGAAACCTGATTCCAGCCAGCCTCGCTGGGACCTTGGGTCAATGGGAGCTGTGGGCAGCTTGAAAATGGCCCTCACCCCCTCACCAGGCTGTCCAGGTACCCCAGTAGAGACCCAAACCTTGCCCACGCACCCCAGTAGGGACCTGAACCCTTAAGGAGATGTGGGCAGCCTGAAAATGGCCCTCTGCCCCTCCCAGGCTGCCCAGGTACCCCACTAGAGACCTGAACCCTGAAGGGACTGTGGGAAGCCTTAAAATGGCCCTCATCCCCTTACCCAGGATGCCCAGGCACCCCAGTAGGGACCCGAACCCTTAAGGGGATGTGGGCAGCCTGAAAACGGCCCTCAGCCCCTCACCCAGGCTGGCCACACCCCAATGGGGTGAGGGTCCCCACTGGAGGACTTGGGCAGCCTGCAAACAGCCATCAGCCCCTCACCCAGGCTGGCCAGGCATGCCAGCAGGTGGACATCCCCCTAGGGGTCCCAGATTGTGAGAGAGCACAGGCCAGGCTAAGGGACACCCCCCCCCTCCCGTGTACAAATTTTTGTGCACTGGGCCCCTAGTCTATTATATGTCTCTATATATTTGCCTTCTCTAGATATTTGATATGCATGAGATAATAAAATAAGTAATATTTGTGACTGGCTTCTTACACATAGCATGATGTTTTTAGGGATTATCAATTTTATACCATCTATCAGTACTTTTTTTTTAAAGTAAGTAATATTCCACTTAATAGATACACCATGCTTTGTATATATACACTGAGTAGCCAGATTATTATGACCACCCCATCAATACTTCATTGAGCCACCTTTTGCCTTTAATACTGCAGCAATTCTTCTTGGCATTGACTCCACGAGATGTTGAAAGATGATGCGAGGAATCTGACACCATGCCTGATGAATAGCACTGTCCAGTTCTGTGAGATTTGATGGTTGTGGAACCAGCTGCCTGATGGCTATTTCAACATTGTCCCACAAATGCTAAATTGGATTGAGATATGGTGATTGTGGGGGCCACCTAAGCAAGGTAAAGTCTCCCTCATGTTCTTGAAACCACTCCTGCACAATACAAGCACTGTGGTGGCATGGTGCACTGTCTTGTTGGAAGAAACCATCTCCATTGGGATATCCATCAACATGATAGGATGAACTTGATCAGCAACTATACCTAGGTGTGTTGTGCTATTCAGATGTTGTTCCACACAAATGGCCCAAATCATGCCAGGAAAACATACCCCAAACCGTAACACTGCCCCCACCAGCTTGAAAGATTGTGCTCATGCATGTGGGGTGCATGCTTTCATGCTGTTTCCGCCAAATTCTCACTCTACCGTCTGCATGATGCAACTGGAAACATGTCTCATGGGACCACATGACTTTTTTCCAGTGCTTGGCTATCCAATGCTTGTGTTCCTGTGAGAATTGGAGATGTTTTATCTTGGT
Source organism: Murina feae (assembly GCA_004026665.1). Classification (NCBI taxonomy): domain Eukaryota; kingdom Metazoa; phylum Chordata; class Mammalia; order Chiroptera; family Vespertilionidae; genus Murina; species Murina feae. The sequence goes on from PVJC01008556.1 coordinate 27,458, forward strand.
AACTGCAGACAGTAAAAGTGTTTGAATAGGACTTCAGCTTCCATATCCCATATGATGCAGTGTATGGCTAATTTGCCTACAAATGTCAGGTGATTATAATAATCTGGCTACTCAGTGTAAATACTATGACAATACTATGGTGAAGGCCTAGGGTGGGATGGGGGCTGGGTGAAGGGGGAAAGGGAGAGAAAATGGTAGACATCTGTAATACTGTCAACAATAAAAAATAAACAAATAAAAGAATAATGCTGCTATGAATGTTTGTGTATAAGTTTTTATGTGGACATCTGTTTTCACTTCTCTAGGGTATATCTAGCAGAATTTCTGGGTCTATGACGACACTATGTTATACCTTTGGAGGAATGTTTTCCAAGGACTAATTATTTATAATTCCACCAGCAATGTATTAGGGTTCCAATTTTCCACACTTGCCAATACTTAACATTATATGTCATTTGATTATATCCATTTGTGTGCATATAAATTAATATTTTGTGTTCTGGATTTATATTTCCTTGATAGCTAATGGTGTGAGCATATTTTCATGTAATTAATGACCATTTGTGTATCATATTTGAATAACATTTATTCAGATGATTTGCTTATTTTCAAGATGTTGTTTGCCATTTATTATGGATTTGTAAGAGTTCTTTATGTATTCTAGATACAATTCCTTTATCAAATATATAATTTGCAAATATTTCATCTGACTCCATGGATTGTCTTTTCACAGTCTTGATGATATCATTGGAGCACAAAAGTGTTTAATTTTATTAAAATCCAAGGTGTTTTTGTTGTTGTTGCTTGTATTTTGTTGTCTTTCTAAGAAACCACTTTCTTCTAGTAGTTTTAAACTTTTAGGCTTCTATTAAATTTATTGGGGTTACATTGGTTAATAAAACTATATAGGTTTCAAGTGTACGATTCAATGATACATCATCTGTATATTGCATTGTGTGTTCACCACCCAAAGTACAATCTTCTTTCATCACCATGTTTGCCTTCCTTTATACCCCACTGCCTCTCTTCCCCCAGCTTTCATCCCTTTGGTAACCACCATACTGTTGTCTCTATCTCTGAGTTTTTGTTTGTCATTTGTTCATTTGTTGCTTTCAGATTTATATCTCACATATAAGTAAAATCCTATGGTTCTTAACTTTTTCTGTCTAACGTACTTTGCTTAGCATAATATTCTCAAGATTCATCCATTTTTGTCGTAAACGGCATTACTTCATCTTTTCTTATGGCTGATTATTATTATATTGTATATGTATACTACATCTCCTTTATCCAATTAGCTATCAGACGACACTGGTTATTTTCATATCCTGGCCATTGTAGTCCTTATATTTGGATGATTATTCCATTTTGTTAACTTTTGTATAGTGTGGAATAAGGGTTCAATTTCATTCTTTTTCAGTTGTCCCAACTCCATTTGTTGAAAAGACTATTCTTTTATTTCTTGTGATAACCTTGTCAAAATAAAATGATCATATTGACAAAATTATTTAGTTCTAGACTCTCATTTCTATTCCATCTTAACTAATAAAAGAGTAATATTGAAATTAACTGTTTCTCTGGAATGGGGTAAGCCATGCCCACCAGCCAATCAGAGTGGCTGTATGCAAATTAGCCCAGCCAAGATGGCGGCAGGCGGACACAGGGAGGCAAGCCGCTGCCCCCACCATCTGTTGCCTTCCTGCAGGCCACATGGGAGGGGTGGGGTGGGGGGTTGGGAGGAGCAAGCCGAGATTGATTTCAGGCGGCAGGGCCCCGAACCTGGGAACCGGGGGGCGTGGCCACCCAGACCCACCCAGGAATTCCAGCTGCTGTCCTGGCCAGCCCTGAACCAGCAGGGCTGAGGACCTGGGTACCAGGTGGCATGACCAGAGAGACCCACCAGGGAATCCCAGCTGCTGGGCTGGCGGGCCCTAGACCAGCAGGGCTGTGGACCTGGGAACCAGGGGGCGTGGCCAGACAGATCCACCCCGGAATCCCCAGCTGCTTCCCTGGCCTATGCTGGGCTGGGGCCATGGCTGCCAAGGAGGAGATGACGGGGCTCGAGCCATGGAGGACTCTGCAGGCATTGCCCAGCAGCGCCTGCTTGCCCATCTCTGTGCTGTGGAGCAGACAGGCCCGGCAGAGAGCAGAGAACCAGGTGCAGTGGGTCCAAGCCATCAGTAGCACTTCTCCTGAGTGCTCCCGAATTGGATAAAGTCCAGGTCTGACTGAGGGACCTCCCCGCTTGCCTTCCCCCTTCCCCACCCATACCCCCACCCCAATTTACCCGTGCACGAATTTCATGCACCGGGCCCCTAGTTGATTTATATGCCTCTTCTTATGATATTACTACATTGTCTTGATTACAGTATCTTTATAATCAGTGAGTGTGTCTTCCACCTTTATTCTTTTTCTCAGTTGCCTATTGAATTTCCATGTGACTTTTGGAATCAACTTGTCAATTTCTGCAAATAAACCAGAGAGAATTTAGATGAGAATTGGTGATGACATTGAATCTGTAAATCAATATGAAAGTAATCCCATCTTACTAGTATTAACTCTTCCAATTCAAAATTTGAGGTCTTTTCATTTATTTAAATCTCTTCTTATAATAATGTTTTATAATTTTCAGAGTACAAGATTCACACTTCTTTTATTAAAATTACTAGAGGCCCAGTGCACGAAATTCGTGCACTCAAGGCAGGGGTCTCTCAGCCCGGCCTGCACCCTCTCACAGTCTGGAAGCTCCGCGATAGATCACTTCACCGAGGGAGGCCCCACCCACCTGGCTTGGGCTCTGTGATGGATCGCCACTGCAGAGGATGGCCCCGCCCACTTGCCCCAGCCTGCCAGTGGGTGGCCTGGGACTCTTTCTGTGGGGTGATTCTGGGGTGGTGGCAAGGTCCTTAACCAATCACATAGCACCCACCTTGGCTGGCCTGGCATCAGTGGGTGTCAGATACGTGGGATGAAAATTGTGAGCATTTAAGTAGGCTGGCACTATGAAAGGCTATGGGTCCAAGCACTAAATAATCATACTTTACCAATTAAGTTTATTAAATTTTAAAATGATTCATTAAATTTTCAAATTTTAAAAATTATTCATCTGAGATATTATTGCCCTTTATTAATGACAAAGCAAAATACTCCAGCACATATGGAGCCTTATTAACAGTATAAATTTATACCTATATAAATTAAAATGTGAGGTTTGTAATAAAATTTAATTCACAAATGACAGACTTTCTGAAGGACTACATGGGGAATCTGGTTCAGTTTCACATGGCATCCTCAACATATCTCTGCCGATATATTTCTACTCACTGATTAGTGTGACAAATAGGGTTACAAGAACATATTTATTACACTTTTCTTTGTGAAATTTAATAAATGTTGTTAAATACCTCATTATCTCTTGGCTTCATAAAATAGTCAATTTCTTATCATAAATTTTCTCATAAATATTATGCTGCAATAATTACACTCACCTTCTATGCCTTATCCTTCTTTTCCAAAAGAGCATAATGAAATTGTATGAGTGAAATGAGTGTCACAGATCAATAACATAAGACTGGAGAAGATATTTTTTAAATAGAAGACTCAAGAATGCACTGTTAATGACTGAGTAGAAAACAAATCACAGTTGATAAAAATTTGGGTTGAGAGACATTTTCATGTATAGTTTCAATAATACTAAGTTTATACAACAATTCAAATTGAATCATTTATTGACATATTTTTCATCAGTTTTCTATTAGCCATAAAAGATAATCTCTTCATTAAGTCTCCCATGTACAGGTTATATAATACTAGAGGCATGGTGCACAAAAATTTGTGCACTCAGGGGGGTACCTCAGCCCAGCCTGTGCCCTCTCACAGTCCGGGACCCCTCGGGGGATGTCCTCCTGCTGGCTTAGACCCATTCCCCGGGGGGTTAGGCCTAAGCTGGCAGTCAGACATCAGCCCCGGAGCCCTTGGGTGATGTCCACTTGCCAGCAGGAAGGAGGCCTAAGCTGCAGTCAGACATCCTTAGCGCTGCTGAGGAGGCAGGAGAGGCTCCTGCCATCACCACTGTGCTGGCAGCCATCAGCATGACTTGTGGTTGAGCACAGCTCCTCCTGTGGGAGCACACTGACCACCAGGGTCAGCTCCTGCATTTAGTGTCTGCCCCCTGGTGGTCAGTGTGTGTCATAGTGACCAGTCATTCCCAGTCGTTCTGCTGTTAGGGTCAATTTGCACATTACCCTTTTATTATCTAGGATAGAGGCCTGGTGCACAGGTGCAAGCTGACTGGTTTGCCTTTAAGGGTGTCCTGGATCAGGGTGGGGGTCCTGTTGAAATGCCTGGCCAGCCTGGGTGAGGGGCTGGTGGATGTTTGCAGGCTGGCCAAGCCCTCCAGCAGGACCCTCATCCCATGTGTGTATGGCCAGTCTGAGTGAGGTGTTGAGGTCCATTTTCAGGCTGTCTACAGCTTCTTCAGGGTGAGGGAGTTCTGCTGGGGTGTCTGGCCAGCCTGAGTGAGGAGTTGAGGGCCATTTGTAGGCTGGCCACACACACTTCAGGGAGGGGTTCCTGCTGGAGTGCCTGCCCAGCTTGGGTGAGGGACTGAGGGCTGTTTTCAGGCTGGCCATGGCCGGGGGCTGAAAGTAGGTATCTGGGATTTATTTATCTTCTATAATTGAAACTTTGTAGCCTTGAGTGAAGCTCAGGGCTGGCGGGCAGGAGAGAAGCTTGGCTTCCTCCATCGCCAGAGCCAACCCAAGCCTCCTGCTCACTCCAGCTCCATGGCCGCTGCCATCTTAGTTGGGTTAATTTGCATATCCAGTCCTTATTGGCTGGCAGGCATGGCTTGTGAGCATGGCTTGTGGGTGTAGCAGAGGTACAGTCAATTTGCATGTTTCTCTTTTATTAGATTAGATAATATAAATCCTGTTTATAATATACGTTTTCTTAGCTGAACTTGTATCCATAGAATCAAAGCCATCTTCAGTACTATTTTATTTATGACATATTCTCAATTAAATTAGAGTCTGCATTGAAGAGTTTCCTCTACATTAATTACTATAGCAATTTAATTACTATAGCAATGGGGCAATTGCATTATAAGTAGAACATAGAAAATACAAAGAACATTTTCAAAATGAATAATTCAAAATGAAACCCAAAATCTTAAACTGTATTAATTTTCCTACTATTAAATAAAAAAACAGCATTAAGCAAATAAATGTGTAAATGTGATTATTTATTCTTTTTCTGTGGTAGCAATAAATTCCAATCCATGTAAGGAGATGATTTATTGTGGGTATTTTGTTCTCATTCTCTTCAAAAGTGAAGTTGGTTTCTTTAAATATCAACACATCTCCTGGTTTCATAAGCTTTTGCCAAGCAGAGCATAAGGTTTGATATTCAGTGATGACTCCAGCTGCATATATGTGGAAATGGTCTTGCAAGGTTGTTTTATTTCCTATTTGCCGCACTTCATACCACAGAGTAGTACCTAAAAGTTAAAGGCATTTTCTTGAAATGAGCCACATGATAAAACAGCGCTTAAGAAAGAGGCAACAGGGTGCAGTGCAAGTGTGCCGTGAAAACGGGTAAACCAGATGTCAGCAATGCTTGCGCTCAGTTGTGGATGTGTTAATTTTCCCCCAGATCTGCTCAGGAAGCTGGCAGCAGAATCCCTTGCCTCACAGATCAGGGAAATAGCTCAGAGAAGGCTCAGAGGCAGAAAGTGCAACTGACAGGGAAAATTTATTGAAGCCTTTTTATTTTTTTTAAGAGAAAGTGAGACTGTTTTTATGTAGTTCTTTTGTTTGCTTAAAAGCAGACTTAAACCACAGAGATTATAATTTAATGGGGTTAAATAGAATAGGATTTATTGAACTCTGGGTTACCAGATTGAGTCAATCAAACCCTACTCTTTATGTATGGATCAAAAGGAAAAATGGGCAGTTAAGTGAATTAGTGAACATTATTCTCTGAGTCTATGACAAAACGAATAATTCAATCCATGTGATTAGATTTTATAAACAGTGTTCTTATCCAGAAGTGAAGATGAAATATTTCAATGAACATTCAGCATTTATCCTCACAATAGTTTATTAAGAATGAAAATCATCAGCATCATATCTCCATATAATTGATAATATTTTGTTTTTGAATGAACATTTTGGTTTTGCAACTCATGAACCAAAATTGAACCAAAAATTAGTTCTTTTTATTCATCTTTCCTACAAATACTTGTTTAGTAAAGTTCTGTGATAAGGTGACAGTTGTCCATCAATATCTATTCTCTGGGTATGCTACAATAGAACAATGGAATGTTACCTGAATATCTAGCTGGTCAGAGTACAGTATTTTACAACCTTGCTTATAGTTAAGTTTTGTTATATGACGAATTAACAACCAAAGATATTATACATTGGAGGTTGTAAGTGTCACTTTGCAAAAAATGTCCTTTAATGTTGTCATCTTGTTTCCTATTCCTGCTGGCTAGGATGCAGAGGTGGTTGCTGCAGAGCTGGAGGTGAAGGCAAAGCATCCACCTCAAAGCTTAAGGCTTTGAAATGAAGAAACTCAGTGGCATAACCTTGTCACTGGGAATCTCCTACCAGCCCTGGAACACCTACGGGGAATTTTATATGGCCAAGAAACAAAATTCTGTTTTGCTTAAGCCATTGCTACTTTGGATTTTGTAATTGTCAGCCAAATCTTAGTCTAACTGTTATGTCCCTACCATGTACCAGGAACAATTGTAGACTCTGTTTAAAAAAAATTCCCTGCTCATAAGGAACTTATATCTGGTGCAGGTTCATATAAATGGGTTAAAGGGCTAGGAAATCCAAGATGGACCATTGTCTCTGTTATACTGGTTTAAGGGGGCTGGCAGAGTTCTATGATAAGGTGACATTTGACAGAAACCTTAAGCATAGAAGTGAATCATGCCGAAGAGTGGGGAGCAAACCATTTCCAATCCTAAGGTAGGAGTTTATTTCCCTTGGAAAGTTGGAGGCTAGTGTGCTAGGAGCAGAATGAATGGTGAAAAGAGAGGTAGAGAATAAAATACTTCATTGGTGATTAAAAGACTCTGGCTTTTACATTGGTTGGACGGGAAGCAATCAGAAGTGTCTTGTATGGAGAAGAAACATGGCTCTGACATATTTATAATGGTCACTCTGACAACAGTGTTTGCCTGACTGAAAAGCAGTCACAGTCTCACCAAATGTTGAAAAGATTTTTTTTATAATGTGCGACCTTATTATGCAGTAATTTTGCTCAAGATCAGAAATGCGATGGCTTCTTCTGAATATAATCCACTATTTGTACATATGAACTGCTCTGACCCATATGCCAGGATTTTGTATTTAGCATGTGTATATTTTCAATCTTCACAGCAATCTTAAGATATTTCAAATTCTGATTTTACATCTGAGGAAAACGTGAACAGACGTTTTCCAATGTTACATGTAAAATCATTAATTATAGAAATGGTTTTCAGACTTGGAAAATCTGGGTCTAGACTTGCCTGCCTTCCTAGCCAATCCCTTAACCATTATGCCATACTGCCTTCCAGTTCGATCATCCTACAGCATGTTTAAAGACAGAAAACACATGTGGAGTGACTTTTACATTAATAAGAAAAGAAATCATATCATACAATTAGAGAGCAGATGAGACAATGCACACTAGCCGCGATTTTCCTTGAGTGCATTTTGTGTCTCCAGGATAGGCACACATATATCATTATGATTTAATCTCATCTACACCTCTGGTAAAAGAGGGATAAAATGTCTCAAGTTCATAGTAGTTAATAAAAGCCCTTTTGGGTTTTGTGTATTTCTAACTGGTGAAGAATTAATTTGTCATGCTCCAGGGGGTGCCAAGCTCCAATTAACACCCTATGTGTGGTCAGCACATTTGTAATGGATTGGCTGTGGCCTATCAGAGAAGCAAGAGGCTCAGGTCCCCACAGTAACAAGTGCTGGGTCCACAGTTTGTGGACCTCGTGCTAATTCGGGGGTAGAGACAAGGAGGTAGCTAGCTCATTAGTTACTTACTGAATACTGAAGTACCTCACCGGCCATTCCAACTTCGGAAGATATCAAACAACTGTATTTTGATTTTATTTCCTCTAAGGATGCTGTACTGGTTACGAGGTAATAGGCAAAACTCTTCTTTTCCAGAAAGTTAAAGGAGTTCAGATTCTTAAGCTCTATATAGTTAGTGACATTCACAATTTCACAAAATATCTGCTAGTTTTATCTGCCTATTGGTCAACTTGTTAAACAACCACGTGACAACCTGCTAGTTGTCCTAAGGCAGTCAGGTTTTTAAAGCCACGTTCTGCCTTTTCTTTCATCCTATGTTGATGTCAGGATACAGGCATGGGGCATCCTGACAAAGACATATTTGACTGAGCTCTCGTTTGGATCACGTTAGTAATACTTTTGACCTAGATTGTTGAAAGATAGGATTGGATTTTAATCTTCAACTAGTGCCTTATTAATGTAATACAAATCAAGGTTCTTTTCCAACTGCAAGGTTATTTTAGTAATTGTTAATGTCCCTTAGCCTTCGTATTTAATATGGCAATGCTTATAACCCAAAGTGAATTTTAAATGATGAAGAAATAACTGTAAATGTAAAAAAAGTGAGATATTAATAAATTAAAGAAAAATGGTGACAAAGAATATGTAATTGAAGTTTTTAGTTTATTTTTATTGTTGAAAGTACTACAGATGTCCCATTTTCTTTCCTCATTGACTCCTTCTAGCAACCACCCCTACCCCAGACCTTCACGCCGCTATCGTCTGAGTCCTTGAGTTATGAATCTATGAGTACAAGTTCTTCGGTTGATCTCTTCCCACCCGCCCACCCTCACCCCTGCCTTCTCTCTGAGATTCCACAGTCTGTTCCATGTTTCTAAGTCTCTGGGTCTATTTTGTTCATCAGTTTATTTTGTTCCTTAGATTCCACATATAAGTGAGAACATGTGACACTTGTCCTTCTCTGGCTGGCTTATTTCACTTGGCATAATACTCTCCAGGTCCCTCCATGCTGTCTCACAGGGTAAGATATGTTTCTTTTTTTATTGTGGCATAATATTCCATGGTGTAAATGTACCACAGCTTCTTTTTTGTTTATCCACTCATCTACTGATGCACACTAGGCTAGGTGAAGTTATAATAAAGAAAATTGAGCAATAATTACCAGTCATGTCATGGAACAATTTCCCTTTAGTGTTAACTGCATTTCAGTCTTTTTTTCTTTTTTCAGGATTGTGGGGTTAGAGTGGCAAACCATAACACTGTGCTACATAAACACTCATTTCTAAAAGTTTTATTTTATCTAATATGTTGAAATACCATACATGTAATCCCATTTTAGCCAAAACTTAGAATGCAGTGTGCCAATAGGCAACTTCCACAAATAAGAATGAATTACTGTTTTGAAACATTGCATTTTACTTAGTTCATGATCTGAAGCCATCAGTGCCTTACCTGATCATCCCTACTTCTCTGTATCCCAGGCTCTTCTCCCCAGCATCGCCCATTCTGTAATTGAATGGTTAGAAGGATTGTTTCATTTCAACTTGGAGTGATATTTTGAATGGATCCCTGACAGGAAGCAATAAAAATAGAAACTCTCCCTTCCCATCATCTGCTGGAGGAAACAGTTCTATTTTAGGAGCCTGAAAAGGACATTCATTGCCCGGACTATCAGGGGTCTCTGTTTTTAAAGAACATGGCCAAGTAACAAAGCTGCAAGAGAAAAGGCTGAGAACTGTCCGGGAGCCTGAAAGCAGCAAGTTGCTTCCTCCACTCAGGCCATTAGATGATATTGTCTCACTTATGATGCCAATGAAGCAAACGGTCAGGATTGTTTTTGTTTTTATCTTTCAAGACAAGGACACTCAAGAAAGTTTTTTTGTTTGTTTGTTTAAAGCACCCATTACAGAAAGAGAATACTAAAACCAAGGCATCCAATAAAACCTTTTATTGAATAATGAAAGAAGGATGATATCAATATGTGTTTTGTGATTTTTTAATCTGGTCAAGAAATTTCTCTGTAACAATCTTTCGGTGCCCAGAGTTCTAATAGGCTTATGATTGCTAATGGCTTTTTAATCTCATCGTCTGTAATGTTAGAGTTTTAAATCTATTTACTTCCATTTCCTGACAGGCATCAGAGACAAAGAGGGCATTTACTGGCTTTGTGCTACATTTTTTATTGCATTAAAATTGCCCAGACTTCTGCATCAGCAACTCAACTGAATAGGTTTGGGAGTTGGGAGAATACAAAGAGAAAAATGATCAGAGTGTTAGAACTGTCCTCCTTCATGATATAAAGGTTCACGTTAGACTCACAGTGTGCTTTCGCATACCTAGAAAATGTTTCCCAATGTCTGTTTGTGAATTTTGCATGGGCCCAACAGAACAAACATGGTTCTCTTATATTTCATATACATCAGATTATATTTACATTATCTTCTGCCACTTATTTCATAATCCTTTATGATTCAAGGATCCACTTTGTTTTGACCTGGGTGATATGCTATATCAATAGTAAATATATTTTTGTTTTATCTTGGTATAGTGATATGGAGGAGCATCATCTGGGTCATTTTTGACAATTCATTGAGCTTCTCTGGTTTTGAATTTCCTCACTTGTAAAATGAAAAGGTTTAGAGTAAGTGTTTTCTTACCTCAGAGCTTTCTAAAAGTAGAACGTGTATGTCAAAATGTCTTTGTAAATGTCCACAATTTAGAGAGAACCAAAGCACGATCTACACAGGAGGGAGAAAAAATGAAGAAGTAAAAGCAAATAAGAAAATAATGATGAAAAAAATGTTCAACGTTATCCAAGAGAGATGCAAATTAAAACAACAATGAGGTAATACCTCACACCTGTAGGAATGCCTGTCATCAACAAATCAACAAATGACAATGAGGATGTAGAGAAAAAGGAACACTTGTGCACTGCTGGTGGGAATGCAGACTGATGCAGTCACTGTGGAGAACAGTATGGAGTTTCCTCAAAAAACTAAAAATGAAACTGCCATTTGACCCAGTGATCCCATTTCTAGGAATATATCCCAAGAAATCAGAAACACCAATCAGAAAGAATATATGTATCCCCATGTTCATAGCAGCACAATTCACCATAGCTAAGATTTGGAAACAGTCCAAGTGCCCATCAGCAGATGAATGGATTAGAAAACTGTGGTACATCTACACAATGGAATACTATGCTGCTGTGAAAACGAAAGAACTCTTACCATTTGCAACAGCATGGATGGAGCTGGAGAGCATTATGCTGAGGGAAATAAGCCAGTCATTAAAAGATAATTACATAATCTTACTTACTAGTATATGTGGAATCTAATGAACAAAATAAACTGATGAATAAAATAGAACCAGAGACATAGAAGCATGGAACAAACTGACAAATTTCAGAGGGAAAGTGGGTGGGAAGTTGGGAGGGAAGTGATTAACAGGAACTTATATGCATATATGCATAACTCATGGATGAAGACAATGGAGTGGTGAAGGTCTGGGAAGGGGGTGCATGGGCTAGAGGGGGGATCAATGGGAAACACACACACACACAGGGGGCATCTGTAACATTGTTATTTCAAAAAATAAAACAATAAATACCAAATAAGAGCATATGCATTAAAAATTCATTAAATTATATTAACCAGCACATTATCTCAAAAATAGCGCTATTAAACAGCTCCTTGAAAATGTACCATTTATTTTTAGTACATCAAGAAAAAAAGCTCATTTTTCATAGTTAGAAACAAATTAAAAAAAGAAAAAGGAAATCAGGATAATTTCAATTTTTTATGGCATCTAATGAACAAAATAAACAGACTAGAAATAGACTCATAATACAGAGAACAGACTAACAGTGGTCAGAGGGGAGGGGGCTTGGAGTCCAGGGTGATAAGGGTGAAGGGATGAAGAAAAGAAAAAAAAGCAACTCTTAAATACAGACGACAGCATGATGATTACTAGAGGGAAAGGGGGTAGAGGTAGAAGAAGGTAAAGTGGGGTGGTGCATGGTGATGGAAGGAGACTTGACTTTGGGTGTAAACAAACAATACAATATACAGATGATGTGTTATAGAATTGTACACCTGTAACCTATGTAATTTTATTCACCAATATCACCCCAATGAATTCAATATAAATATTTTAAAAATTCAAATATTAACTTATTTATTAAACCAGTCATCATTAACCAATATTTTCCTTCTCTCCTCTACTCTCTTACTTCACTCTGTTAATAATCTGATTATGGTGCTTAACATGTTATTTAATTTTTCTATTGCATAGTATATCAAGTCCTATAACCTAAGCATTTTTGGTTTTTTTATAAGTTTCTATTATAGTGCTTGACATATAAAGTCTCAATTATTTTGGTTGAATTACACTATTAAATCATAAATTCAAGTTTATTTCAGGTTATAAATGATCCAATAGCAAATCATGATTTATTTAGTAATTAGATAAACCAATAAATGTATTTGTGAAAGCTTTTTAGCTCCAACTACTGAAAACAAGCGATGTTTCTCATTGTCCTTCCATTAATCAGAAATTTAATCAGAATAACTAGCTCTCTCAGTATCCTTGGTAACTGAAATTCTTACTCTATTGTATTTAAAAAGAAAAAATATATTACTTTATTAACATAAATTGAATTAAATGTTCTTTAGAGACCTAAATTATTGAAGTAAATGATTCAGATATGTTTTCTAAATGCCGCCATTTAATTTTAGCACGTTTATGGGAAGCAATTCCTAAGATGCACTCATAAGATGGTCTCAGTGTTCACAACAAAATTTGATTTCTCACTCCAAGTCTCAGCTAGTTTACTGAACTCTCCAGACCAGTGTTCCCTGGGCAAGTGACCTAGCAGCCTACCTACTGCCATTGCTGACCCATTAATGCCAATGTGTGGCCACCATGACAGCCAGGGAAGGAAAGGCAGAGTGGGAACGTTGCATGGAAAGCTTACATTGCCATAGCCACAGCACAATCACTGCTCTCACAATTCACTTCTCAGAGCTAGTCCCACGGCCCTGCTCAAAAACAAAGGGGGTGAGGAGTGTGGCAGAACATATAAATACCCCGTGGGCATTAAATAATTTTGCCACAGGAGAGAATAATGAGAGTAGCCCATCCAAGAAGCTTCTGTAAGGCTACTTGGCAAGGATCATTACAATAAACTGGAAAAGTGGAGAAATACTAGCATCTAACAGCTTTGCTTATACCTTTAAAAAAAAGTAAAGGCAACTCTTCATGCATGGCAATGACACCCAGCCAACAATGGTCATGATAAGCAGACTAGTGAGGTCAAATATATTGTTTATAGCACATTATTTTATAGATGATATGGCAGTGTTTAAATCATTAACATTAGAGTCAGAATGTTTAGTTTCAAGTTTCAGTTCACCAACTACTAGTTGTGATTTGGGACAAGGTAGTTAATTTCTATATAAATCAGTGTCTTCATCTGTAGTTGTAGAAACTAGATGTATAACTCACAAAGTTATGATGCAAATTAAAGAATTGATATTTGCCCTAACCGGTTTGGCTCAATGGAAAGAGTGTCGGCCTGTGGACTGAAGGGTCTCAGGTTCAATTCCGGTGAAGGGCATGTACCTGGGTTGTGGGCACATCCCCAGTAGGAGGTGTGCAGGACGCAGTTGATCAAGGTTTCTCTCTCATTGATGTTTCTAACTCTCTATCCCTCTCCCTTCGTCTCTGTAAAAAGATCAATAAAATATATTTAAAAAAAAGAATTGATATTTGTGGAGATCTTATATTTGTGCCTGGCAAATAAAAATAATAGCATTTGTAAGACAACTAAAACATTTTTAAATGCCTTTACTGATTTTTTTGATATATTCTACGTAGTTTTGAAGAAACATTCTAATAATTAAGAGATGATTTGGCTATTATAGAAAAACTACAGCAGATAAGATGAGATGATAAAGTACAAGAAAAATACATTTAAATTAAAGGTGCTGGCCATCCCACCTTTCCCCATTTCCTATTCTCCCCCACACCCATTGCTTCTGGCAGAGGCATTTGTGTGTATGTGTGCAAAAAACAGACCCAGATTAGATGGAATTTATTCAAATCTGAGTCATAAGTTGAAGGAATGGGTAGTTATGCATAGATAGCAAAAATAAATAACAAAATAACACAATAAGTAGAGTAATAACATGCATCAGATTAAGAATTATGAAAGGAAATATATTGGACTAAGATAAATGCCTTTTCATTATTTCAAAGAAATTGAAGTGTAAAAAGACTGAAAATAAAATGGAGAGATATGATTATTTATGAAATAAATGAAAAGCAACAGAATAAGTTAAGAAATTGGAAAGGTGTTAAATAGTAAAGCTATTATAGAAATTCAATAGAAGCAACAGGGAAAATGCTGAAAATTGTATTAGTAGAAAAATATTTACAAAATCACACTTAACAAAAATAAAAGTGATAAAAGTATATGATAGCTAGATAAAGCATATTCAATGCATAATTAGCATTTACTAAAGAGATAAAATCTCATTGAGATAAAGACAAAAATCTAAAATAAAGGAACACTTGAATCTCTACTTTGTTTGTTTAAAATATGTAGTTTTGAAATCTTGTTTTAATGCTATCAATGTATTTTGAGTAAGGTTTCTTTGTTTTTACCTTCCCTTATCTCTTTTTCTTAGCCATGAATTGGATGATTTTTTTGTTTAAATTGTATGCATATGTGTTTAACTCGATTTTTAAGGCCTTGTTTGTGTTTAGCATGAGCTAAAACTGAATGCAGTTCCCAGCCAGACGTAAAGGATGAAACTGAGACAGCATCTCCTGCAGGTTTCAGGTGCCCTTAAGGCTGTAGTTTATCCGAACAGGTTAATTTACTGCTAAGATTAAAAATATTAACACATGTCAGAAGAAAGCAACTGAATGTATGTAACATTGATATGCACACTGTCCATGATAAAATGACAATTATTATAGATAAAAAGAGCAGAGAAAATGTAGCAATCTTAAGATAAAAGAAAATTAACCCAAGCTAACCCCCTGATGACAAGTTGCAGGACTGTCGGACAATGATTGGAAACCATGTGAACTGTGCCCAGTGAAGTAAGGGAAGATACTCATGATAAATGAAAATGTGTGAAACCAGCACAGAGAAATAAAAACATAAAAAAGGACCAAAATAAATTTTAGAAACAAAAGATTCAATTATCCAAACAAAACATAATAATTCACTCATTGGCTTAGTAACAAAATATAGATGACAGGAGAGTCAGTGAACTTAAAAGTAGATCCACAGAATTAATCCAATTGTAAGGAGATGCAAAATATTTTACAGAATGAAGAGAACCTCAGAACCCGAATATAGGTCTTTTATCTATTTGTTTAAATTTATTTCCAGGTATTCTTTTTTGATGCTAATTGTAAATGTTTTCTTAGCCAACCTTTCTGATAGTTCATTATTGGAGTATAAAAATGCCCATCTGCAAAAATGACAGTTTCAGTTCTTCCTTGCTTCTTTTATTTCTTCCTCTTATCTGAATGCTGGCTAGATCTTCCAGTACTACCTAATCTAATAAAAGTGAAATATTGAAATTAACCGTCTCTTCAGGACACTTAAGCCACACCCACCACCAATCAGAGCGACTGTATGCAAAATAGCCCAGTCAAGATGGTGGAGGCGGGAGCCCCGGAAGAAGCCACAGACTATGGCCCAACAGGGAAGACTGAAGACCTCTGGCACAGATAGAGGCGGCAGCCCAGGGCTGGAGCAGCCAGCCCGCCCGCCCGGGGGCTGAAATGGGCCTGGGTGGGTCCCAGGACACACAGGAACGGAGGCTCTGCGAGACCCACCCAGGCCCATTGCTGTGAGGGCGGGACCAGCTGGCTGCCCCGGGGGCTGCGATGGGCCTGGGTGTGCCCCTCGACTCACCCAGGACCATCGCAGTCACAGTGGTGGCAGGCCAGCTGGGCAGCTGGAGGATTTAATGAAGGAAGCTATAATGAGGGAAGAAGGGCTGCTCCCTCTCTCTCACACACGCCTTCTGGGCCCACTCTCTCGCCAGCTCCATTTTCTCTGCCACAGGGGCAGGGGTCTCCTGTGAGAGGCTCCATCTCTCTTCAGAGCTGGGGTGAACTGGCCAGAGCCAGGAGATGGAGAGATGGGCAGGGGGCAGGCAGAGCAGCAGCCAGGGAGAGTTTGGGGGGAAGTAACCAGGTGGGGGAGGGGTGGAACAGGATGGAGGGAAGAACTTTATAAAAGAGTCAGTGGGCAGCAGAGTTAAAAAAAGAGGATGTATGAGGGAACTGTAGGGCCTATAATGAAAACCAAGTATAGTCATGTACTGGGGACAGATTTTAAAAGTAGAAGTCAAAAAAGAAAAAAAGATAAATGACAGTGGATAATTAGGCAGATAGATAGGTATTAAAACAGTGGAAGTAAGTAGAGAAGAATGTATAGCAAAGGTAGGATGACAGAAAAAGAGTGAGGGAAGAAAAGTTATAAAGGGGGAACTGGTAGAGCTTAAAAGGAGAATGGGAAGAAGGAAGGAATGGGGGAGGGAGCAAAGCAGGTCAGAGGGAGGAAGTGAAGAAAAAAAGGTGGCAAGGAAGGAAAAGGGGAGGATGGGCAGGGGTAAAGATAAAGGAAAGAAGGAATGTGGGAAGGAAAGGAGGGTAGCAGAAAAATGGGAAGAATGAGGATGGAACAGAAGTAGGAAATAAGGAGGAAAGAAAAGTTTACAACTGATGAGTCAGTAGAAAAAGTGTTACATAAAGGAGAAAAATTGTGTGAGAGGAAGAAGCCAATAAGGAAGTCAAATACAATTGTGCGTGAAGGGGATAAGATTAAAAAAGAAAGTTAATAGAGTGACCAGGCCAGTAGGGGAGGGCAGTTAGGGGGATCAGGCAGGCAGGCAGGCAGAGTGGTTAGGGCAGGCAGGCAGGTTAGCGGTTAAGAACCAGAGATCCTGGATTGTGAAAGTCCCCCAAGAACTCCATATTGGAGAGGGTGCAGGTCGGGCTAAGGGACTGTCTCCCCCCCTTCCCCCCATGCACAAATTTCGTGCACCGGGCCCCTAGTGTTGAATAAGAGTGGGGAAAGAGGACATCCCTGTCTTGTTCCTGATCCTAAGAGTAATGCCCTCAGTTTTTCTTCATTGAATATGAAATTGACTGTTGTTTTGTCATATATGGCCTTTTATGTTGAGGTATGTCCCCTCTATTCCTACTTTGCAAACAGATGTGTGTTTTTTTCTTTTATCACGAAGGGTACTAGATTTTGCCAAATGCTTATTCTGCATCTATTGATAAGATCACATGATTTTAAAAAATATGTTTTTATTGATGGTAGGGAGTGCATGAAACATCAATGCAGGAGAGAAACATCAATCAGTTGCCCCCTATATGCAGCCCAACCTGGGATCAAACCCATAACCTGGCCATGTGCCCTGACCAGGAACCAGGCCAGCAGTCTTTAGGTACATGGGCCAATGCTCAACCAACTGAACCACAGAGGCCAGGACTGGTCATATGATTTTTGTCCTTCATTTTGTTTAATTGGTATAGCATGTTGACCGATTTGTGATTATTGTACCAGTTTTGCAACCCTGGAATAAATCCCACTTGATCATGGCATATGACCTTTTTATTGTATTGCTGGGTCCAGTTTGAGAATATGTTGTTGAGGATATTTGCATCTATGTTCATCAAAGGGGACATATGTAATACTTTCAACAATAGAGATAAAGATAATTTTTTAAAAAATGTCTCCTTTTTCTCAAGATTCATTGAAAACCCCAAAGATGTAGTTATTGAAGACTTTTTATAATTATTATTAAAGTAAAGTGACTTAGGGACCAATTAGAAGGCAATCAATAAACAAAGAAATAGCATTAAACTCCTTAGCTTCAAAAAGCAGTTCCGAGAGAATATAAGGAATATAAGAGCGGGGTAGGAGGGTTCATTGCGTGGTTCTTCAAAAACATATTAATCCATTTTTTAAAAGCATGAAATAACCACTATAATTACCAGTGAGAGAACATAATACATGTGGTTAAAGGCATGAGGCAAGTACCGATATATGGAATTTTGCCAAGAGTTTCCTGGGATCCTAAGGAAAATAGGATGGTTAAAACCAACTTGATATACTGGTTTTACCTAATGACAAACTGAAAAGAATTTAAAAGCTCTTTTGAAGAGGTTCTTTGTACATTCAATTTAAAAATATCAATAATATCAGGATTGATTTGATAAACTTTGTACATGTATGTTTGGGAAATTGATACCTATTCCTAGTAAAAAATAACATTGCGGTTTTCAATTTATTGGGAATTTGTGAAAATTCTATAATGTTAAGAAGCCTTTGTATTCAGCAGTTTTACTATGTGGAGAAGCAGCTTATGTGAACTGGAGTGAGAATAAAGTTGGTCATATTAGCAAGTGGTTCAGCCAGATACTGGTTTGCCTCAGCATCTGGAGGATAAGGAAAATGATCCTGCTTTGCAATTCTTTACCACAGTGTGCTTCAAAATGTCAGATGACAGAGTCTGGCACTGGGCAATGATGAGGGAGAGCATGTAACCCATACCCACTGGATGTTACAAACCACCTCCATGAAAAAAACACAGGTACAGAAACTAGGAGATACTTAAAACACTCAGCAATCCACTCCTGCAGTTTTCCATGCACTATCAACACGATGAGACTTGATGAGCAGTTTCTCCTGTTTCCAGTCTCTGATTTCCTGCCACGGCTGCTTAAAAGGCATGGTGACCCCGAGAGCCCGGCTAATTCCAGGCTTGGCAATAGAAACAATCGCAAGGCAACTGCCGATGCAGCTTTGCGGCCCAGCTGCATGGCTGGCTGTGTGCTTTTGCTCTTTTCGCTGGAAATCTTCAAGCCCCATCATTTCAACTGAAAGGGCCAAGGGGAGCAACTGGGAAGATGCACATGGTGCTTACATTTCTAGGCACTGTCAAGCCTTGGGAATGTTTACAATTTAGGCTAAAAAAAAAAAAAAGACATTTGACCAAGACATATACCTTTGTTAAAAAGTGGACTAGTCTCTTGCGCACGCACATACTTTATATGTCCAGGTTTGGATTCATATTTCTATTTGGAATGTTTGGAGGGAGAAATATATCACAGTCCTCGTGGTTTCTGGATGGCAATACTGCTGGTTTTGCTGCTGCTGTCTCTCACTCCTGGTATGTGACTATTACAACACTCCCGATTACCGCTGATGTTGTACCCATGCTACCTGTTTGGTGTTATGCTGCTTCTGCTGTCCAGTGGACACAGGATCAACCACTGGGCGTCACCTCCTTCAGCGAGGGCCACAGTTCTTGCTGCTCCCAAACAAAAGGAAGCTGCTTCCTCCGGCACTTTCTGCCAGCTAGACATTCTCACCCCTGATTACACTCTGAGTACGCTCTCTCATTAGCCGCCTAAATTATATTTTTTTAGTGGTTTAATTTTGGAGAAAATGTCTTCCAATTTTTCAGAGCCTAGCATGTGGGGGGATTTAGTGGCAATGTGCCCTGTAACAGGGATGATTCTCTATTAAAAATCCCAACCTTGAAATAGGATCACCTCACATTGGTTTGTCTTTACCACAGAGTAGGTTTTCATTTTTGCAGTGGCAACTTTCCCTATAATTGAACAATCTTTTAGAATAACATTTTCTTCACCAACTTTGATTAAGGGCTTTATTCGCAGTTTCCAGGAAATGTAATATCCTTTACCCTGAATTTGCTAAGGGGTCATGGTGTCCTCATTAATGAGAAATGGATCTCTTAGTCTTCCTCTTTTCATTGCCCAAATGTTTATTTGTCCTGTACTATAAGCCAGCCACTAGCAGACACTCTTAAAACCACAATCTCTGCTCTATTCTAGTTCCTTATGGCTGATGTGTCCATATTTCTCAGGCAATCATTTAAATGAGGCCCTATGTACTGTTTTCACTGCAGAGAAAAGGGGGAAAATTGGAGACAGTTACCTAACAGCACAGAATGCTGATGAATAGGTGTTTGATATATGGAAGATGAACCTCAAATACTTTTATGGGAGATATAAATATTGTAAATGTATTGTAGATGTAAATATTGTAGATGTAAATGTATTAAAGTACATTTTTTTCTTATCTGACAAATGTTAATGTTCTACCTAAATGTATGAGAACTAATACTTTAGGCTGTCAGGAAAATTATTGAGGACCTGGGAATGGGCACAGGACACTCCTGGACTATATCTGATTCTTTGAGTGACTTTCCATTGTTGAGTTTTTTTTATACTGTTTAGGGGTAGAGGGTAGTTTGTGGAAAATGGAAGGCAACACAAATGATTCCTGAGCATAGCAACCAAAATGAATTTTTTTGTTTGTTTGTTTGTTTTTTTGTTTTTGTTTTTTTTATCTTTATTGTTCAGATTATTACAGTTGTTCCTCTTTTGTCCCCCATAGCTCCCCTCCTCCCAATTCCCACCCCAACCTCTGACCTTGCCCCCTCCATTGTCCTCATCCATAGGTGTACAATTATTGTCCAGTCTCTTCACGCATTCCCAACACCCTTGACCCCCAAAAATTGTCAGTCCACTCCCTTTCTATGCCTCTGATTCTATTCTATTCTCAAAGGATACCTTTCAGCATTTCATATAATACTGGTTGGGTGGTGATGAACTCTTTTAGCTTTTTCTTGTCTGTGAAGGTCTTTATCAGACCCTCAATTCTGAACGATAGCTTTGCTGGGTAAAGTAATTTTGGCTGTAGGTT
>PVJC01008557.1:0-48572 GCA_004026665.1 Murina feae
CTCAGATGCAGCTGGGGGCAGGTCCCCAGTGGCCACACACACACACACACACACACACACACAGAAGGCGCCTGGCAGACTGGGGCCATCATAGGACATCCACTGAGGGGTCCCAGACTGTGAGAGGGCACAGGCCGGGCTGAGGGACTCCCTCCACCCCGAGTGCACAAATTTTTGTGCACCGGGCCCCTAGTTTTTAAATAAGATTGTCTTCCTTTTGTTAAGTGTGTGAGTTCCTTATATATTTTGGATATTAACCCTTTATCAGATGTATCATTGCCAACTATGTTCTCCCATACAGTGGGCTTTTTTGTTTTGCTGATGGCTTGTTTTGCTGTGCAGAAGCTTTTTATTTTGATTCTTGTTATTTTGATATTTAGATTCAATCGTTAATATGTATTTATTGCCATTTTATTGTTCATATTTCTCCTTCTCCTTCCTCTTCCTCTTCTTAAAGAATGCCCTTCAACATTTCATGTAATACTGGTTTCATGGTGATGAACTCCTTTAGCTTTTTCTTGTTTGTGAAGCTCTTTAGCTGACCTTCAATTCTAAATAATACTTTTGCTGGGTAGAGTAACCTTGGTTGTAGGTCCTCACTATACATCATTTTAAATATTTGCCACTCCCTTCTGGCCTGCAAAGTTTCTGTTGAGAAATCTGCTGAAAATTGTATGGGCGCTCCCTTGTAGGTAACTGACTGCTGTTCTCTTGCTACATTTAAGATTATCTCTTTGTCTTTTGCCCTTGGCATTTTAATTTTGATGTGTCTTGGTGTGGTCCTCTTTGGATTCCTTTTGTTTGGGGTTCTCTGTGCTTCCTGGACTTGTAAGTCTATTTTTTTTCACCAGGTAGGGGAAATTTTCTGTCATTACTTCTTCAAATAGTTTTTTATTATATTGGTCTCTCTCTTCTCCTTCTGGTACTCACATGATGTGAATGTTGGTATGCTTGAAGTTGTTCCAGAGGATCCTTACACTATCTTCATATTTTTGGATTTTTTTTTTCTTTTTGCCTTCTGATTGGGTGTTTTTTGCTTCCTCATATTCCACATCATTAATTTGATTCTTGGAATTCTCTATTCTACTGTTGAGTCCCTGTAATTCTTTATTTCAGGGACTTTATGCTTAATTTCTGACTGGTCTTTTTCATGTCTTTGACATTCTAAGGTCCTTGAAAGTCTCATTAAGTCCCTTGACACACTAAGTCCCTTGAAGCTCTCATTAAGATCCTTGAGTAAACTTATAACCATTGTTTTGAACTCTGCATCCAGTAGTTTACTTGCTTCTATTTCTTTCATTTGTAACAGGTTTCTTTGCATCTGCATTTTGGCTGCTTCCCTGTGTTTGTTTCTATGTATTACGTACAGCTGTTAGGTCTCTTGGAATTGGTAGAGTGGCCTTGTGTCCTGTAGGGCCTGTTGGCTCAGTTTCCCCAGTAACCTGAGCTGGGGAAATATTTCTCTATCTTACATATATACTAGAGGCCAGGTGCACCCCTGTGAATGGTGTGTGCACAGTCTTGTTGTAGTTGAGCCTTGATTGTTGTTGACATCATGAGGAGGAGCTGACCTCTAGGCCAAGTGACTGCGAGGACCAGATACGTGTACAATGGAAGAGCTGCTGTGCAGGAGACACCCCTATGGAGCAGGACTTGCTGCAATGGAGCTTTGGTGCTTACTGAGTCTGCCCTTTGAGTGTGTTGCTTGTAATCTGCTATGGTCTGAGGCTGTCTACCAGATACACTGGCTCTGGGGCCTCCCGGGAGGTGCAAAGTCAGCCACTGCCTGAGGTCACCTGGCAGGAGCTACAGAGAGATCTGCAGATCACCGCTACTTGTATTGTGCTAGGAAGTGCCCAGGTGAGGCCCAGTTGTGAAGCAAGGCAGGCCGGTCCTAGTGCTGGGTCTTTGGGCCTTTTACTGATAGGTTTGGAGCATGCTGACTGCAGCTGTTTCTTGTTTAAGAGATTTTAGCAAAGTGTGAAGCCTTAATCAAGATAGGCCATTCATATGAAAAAGTAGCTGCAAACAGCTTAGGTGGGGCTGAATATTGGATGGGGCAGGGTCTCTGGAATCACCAAGGCAGGTGAACAGTGTGGACCGCACTGCTGGAAACTCAGATATGTCTGCCATTCAGCTCTGTGATATGGGAAGTCCCAGGACAGTAACAATGACCCCTTAGAGCACCCCTGTCTGGGAAAAAGCTGCCCCCAAGTTCCTGTCCTAATGTCAGTATAATTCCTCCCCATATGCCCCTGGGTTCTCCCAAAGCTGCTGCCTGGCACTGGAGCTCAGAGGAAGTAAGACTGTGTAAATTTGTGTGTGGGCCCTTTAAGTGGAACACCTGGGACTCCAGCAGCCTCTGTGTCACTCAGCCACAATCCCCTGGCCAGACCATGTATCAGGGCATGGATACTGACAGTTGCACTGGGTTTTAAAGCCCAAAGTTATATAGGCTTTTCTTCCCAGCTCTGAAACCCTGGCACAGGGGTCAGGTGTGCATCTGGGACCCTCAGCTTCTCATGGGAAACTTTGGAGATATCCCTCCCAATTAAAAAAATGCCACACATGGGTGTAGGACCAGCCCGTTCCACACCTTCACCCCTCCTACCAGTCTCAATGTGCTTTCTTTTTTACTTCTCTACTTGTAGGACTTCTATTCAGCCAGATTTCAGGCAGTTCTGAATGATAGCCATTCTGTATTTCAGTTGTAATTTTGACATGGTTGTGGGAGGCAGTGAATACAACCCTGTAGGTGGACATGCCTGGCAGTGCAGTCTAAGTCACACAGCTCTGTGGTGTCCAGGTGGGGAGTCTTCTCACAACCACGCAACCTGCTTCTAGCCCCTTCACACAGCACTGGATGGCATGAGCCTACGACAGCACTCTGTGGTTCCACTACTCTGTGGGTGGGCAGGTTTAAGACAAATGAAATGTTGGTGGAGCCTGCTCAGCATTTTGGGGGACCGGGGGAGGCCTACTGGCTGCATCTGACCATCAACTTATCTACAGAGGCTAGGGGCTGGGCCAAACTGCCAGCAGCCAGATACTGACAAGCCATTTGTGATTAGGTCCAGCTGCTTCTACCTTTCTAAGACCAGGTGCTTCTTTATTTTCTAAATGTGAAACAGAGTGGGGAACCACCAGGCCACTGGGAGAGAAGATAACTCCCTCTCCTGATAAGCAGCTGTGAGCCAAAAGTTTACGTTCTCATTAGAGTTGTGGAATCCTGCAGCTTTCCCTCTTTAATGCAAGGCAGGCTTAAATTTGAAATGCTCCGCTTTGAATCAGATCAATTCCTGCCTCCAACCCCCAACCACATGTTAAACACATTTTAAGTGGTGGCCCACAGCACACATACCAAAACAAAACTGTAACAAACACCTAGCTTAAAAAATGCTGGCCACAACTTTCCACATTGGTTCTTGTTCTGCTAATTATTTGCTACCAGTTGTTTGCAAAATAAGGATCTAGTTGCTGTCTCCCATTTTACATATGGGAAACATGATGCTTCATTTACTTGTTGCATCAACCTCCAACTTTCTCACTCTTGTCATTTTGCGAACACCAATGGCATCACCTAATGACATTTTTTTTTAATTTTTTAAAAAAATTCTTTATTGTTCAGATTATGACAGATGTTCCTTTTTTAAAAAAACCCATAGCTCCCTCCACCTGGTTCCCCCCCACTCTGTGCCCTTACCCCCACCACTGTCTTCATCCATAGATGTAAGATTTTTGTCTAGTCTCTTTCCATACCCCTCATGTCCCCTTCCCCCTGAGAATTGTCAGTCCATTCCCTTTCTATGCCCTTACTTATATTCTATTCACCAGTTTATTCTGTTCATCAGATATTTCTATTGACTTGCTATATTCACTTGTTGATAGATATGCATTTGTTGTCACTTTGTTGTTCATACTTTTTATTTTTACCTTTTTCTTCTTCCTCCTCTTCTTAAAGAATGCCCTTCAGCATTTCAAATAATCCTGGTTTGGTAGTGATGTACTCCTTTAGCTTTTTCTTGTCTGTAAAGCTCTGTATCTGACCATCAATTTTACATAATAGCCTTGCTGGGTAGAGTAATATTGGTTGTAGGTTCCTGCTATTCATCACTTTGAATATTTCTTGTCACTCCCTTCTGGCCTGCATTGTTTCTGTTGAGAAATCATCTGACAGTCGTATGGGTACTCCCTTGTAGGGAACTAACTGTTTTTCTCTTGCTGTTTTTAATATTCTCTCTTTGTCTTTTGCCCTTGGCATTTTAATTATGATGTGTCTTGGTGTGGTCCTCCTTGGATTCCTTTTGTTTGGGGTCCTCTGCGCTTCCTGGACTTGTAAGTCTATTTCTTTCACCAGGTAGGGGAAGTTTTCTGTCATTATTTCTTTAAATAGGTTTTCAATCTCTTGCTCTCTCTCTTCTTCTGGCACCCCTATAATTCTGATATTGGTACGCTTGAAGCTGTCCCAGATGCTCCTTACACTATCTTCACACTTCTGGATTCTTTTTTCTCTCCCAGTTGGGTGCATTTTGCTTTTTCATGTTTCAAATCTTTGACTTGATTATTGCAAACTTCTAGTCTGCTGTTGGATCTCTGTATAATATTACTAAGTTTATTGGCAGATTCTAGAAAATTCTTGAAAAACCTTAAAACCGTAGTTCTGAACTCTATATCCAGTAGTTTGCTTTCCTCCATTTTTGTCATTTGTGATCCGTTTCTTTGTCTCCGCATTTTGGCTGCTTCCCTGCATTGATAGAGTGGCTTTCTGTGCTAGGTGTCTTATATATGGCCCAGTGATTCAGCCTCCCCAATCACCTGGGGTGAACACTCTTGTTGTACGCCTTTGAAGGCTGGGGGTACAACCTTGTTGTAGTTATCACTGGGAGGTATCACTGGGGGGAAATGACCTGCAGGCCTTTCTCCTCGTTGTTTGGGGTTTGGAACTTTTGGAGTTCTGTCCCAGCTGCATTCCCTTAGGTTATGCTGCAGGCAGGCAGGCGCACAGTTTGGGCAAGGTTGTAAGTTGGGTGGGGTGGGGTCTCAGAATCACCGGGCAGAGCAACCCACAATGGCTTCCCCTCCGCGGACTCCGCAGCTTCTCCTGGATTTGGTGCCTCCAAGCCCTGGCGTCTGCACGCCCTTGAGTCCCCAAATCTCCGCGTCTGTGATCTCTGCAAACAGGTCTGCTAGAATGCCACTCAACTTCCGCCCCGTTGCCCGAAAGCCCGCATCACATTCAGTGCGACCCCGGAGTTTATAATCTCCTTCCAAGCGGCGGACCCAGGTGCAGCAGCCGCCACCCTTTCACCCGCACCTCTCAGTTTTGGCGTTGGGAACTTCTACTCAGTCTCAATGCACTCCTTCTCTTGCCTTCTAATTGTAAAGCTTCCCCTCCCTTGGTTCTGGAGGATGACCGTTTATCTGTATAATTGTATTTTTATAATGTAGTTGTGGAGGCTTTTTAGGTATACACCTCATGCCGTCATCTTGGTTCTCTCGACATTTGTTTAACAATTTTTAACAGGCACAATTCATGCTTTTTACAGAAAACTTGCAAAAGTAAAGCCGCTCTCTTGCTTTCTCAGCACCGCCTCCATCCAGCCCCCATGCCTGGCAGTGAAAAACTCTTGTGGTTTCTTTCTCCCAGATCTGCAGACTCACTTCAGGACCGGAGGAACAGCATTTTTCTGTGGCGGGAAACACACAGGCATTGAGCCTTTGCTTATCTGGCATCAGGCTCTCAAGTTTTCCAGATAACCTAAGCATCGGGTTTTAAGAATTAACACTTCCACTATTTTGAAAGCAACTCTTAAAAATATATAGCTTAGATATAATTCACATAGTAAAGTTCACCCTTTTATAAAGTGTACAATTCAGTCGTTTTTGTATATTTCTCTAATTCCAGAGTATTTTTCTTTCTGAGGTGTACTCTCTCCCCAGGTCACTCTTCAGCTGGGGGCAGGGGGGCCTTGGACAATTCGCCCACGACCTGGGCCTGTCTCCTTGTCTGTAGCATGGGGTGCCCAGACCCCCGAGGCCCAGACACAGCGCCCCGACTCCGCCACGTGAGAAGCAGGTCAGGTGCACAGCCGGGTGACACGCGCAGCTACACCACCTAGCCCAGCGCCCCTGCCAAGCGCAGTTACTGTTTATTGTACTGTAATTACATTTAAGCTGCAAACAGCCTAACACTTCTCTGTCACACTATATCGTTTTTCCGTACTGTGCTGTGCACCGGAACCACGGTGTCCCACGTAGACCCTAAGGAAGCCCTGAGACCCGCCGCAGCAGAGCCTGCAAACCCCGCGGGGAGGACAGCGCTGCGACGCGCGCGCGGCCGGAGCGGCCTGAGAGCCCAGCGCGCAGGCGCCTGGGCGCGTCCATTGCCCATCCCCCCCTGCGCCGATGGTTCCGCCCATGGAGGGGGCGGGGCCACGCGTGGCGCGAAAATCGGCGCGAAGAGCGGCGCCACTTCCGTCCGCTGCCCGGCTCCGGCTGCCTGGCTCCCGCTGCCCGGCTCCCGCTGCCCGGCTCCCGCTGCCCGGCTCCCAGCCTCGCCATGGAGCAGCGCCGCGTCACGGACTTCTTCGCGCGCCGCCGCCCTGGCCCCCGCTCCGCGTCTTTGCGGGCCAAGCCGAACTGGCGCACCCCCAGCCCCGCCAGGTCCGCGCTTCGCGTCCCGGTTCCCACCTCGGGCAGCAGCCGCAAGCGCGCCCGCCCGCCTGCCGAGCCCGCGAGCGACGAGCCCACGCGCGACGAGCCCGCGCCGCCTGCGCGCAGGAGGCTGAGGCTGCCCGCCGATGAGGTGAGGGCGCGGGGTGGCCGGGGCCGTGCGGGGAGGGAGAAACAGCCGGGGTGGGGGCAGGCAGGGGAGGGCTTCTGCAGAGACCTGGCTCGGACGGAGGACACGGACCGGGTGGCTGGTTGCAGAGGATACACAGAGACCCCAAGTGGAGGACCGGGTCGTGGCCCGGGCGGAGAGAACAGGCCGAGAGGCATTTCGGGACTAAGTCCCAGCAGCCAGGCCGGGGTTCTGTGGCCACCGCAAGGAGAGGACTTGCATAGCGGGACGGGAGCTGGGGAGTCTGGCTGATTCCGGAGAGCCAGCGCTGGGCGGCTGGTAAATGCCGCCGTCTGCAAGGCTGGATTAGGGGTCCAGCCTTGGGAATGGTCCTGAGAAGAATGAACAGGTGGGTGGGCCAGGCCCCGCTCTTCACAGGTGCTTCCCGGGGGCTGGATGATGGCAGCAGGAAGTCCTCTTTCTGTAGAGACGGTACACCACAGCGTCTTGTTATTGGCTCACCTTTGGGGTCCTCTCTCCCAGGTCCCTGGCTCCCCAGAGCACTCCCCTAAGAAGGCTGCTCTCTCAGCAGGTCAGCTGCCCAAACTGGCACCCCAGAAGGACAAGGTGAGGAGGCTGGACCAAGGGCTGGGGAACCATGGTGTCCTATGGAGGGGGGTTTGGGTGACTGGCTGGCTAACAGTGTCCTGTGTCCACAGGTCTCCTCGAAAGTCACCCTCTCTGAACTCAAGTCATGCCTGCAGCGGGCCCGGAAGCTGGGGGCTCGGGCCCAGGAACTGAGGGCAGGTGCCCAGGAGAATGATGCCGGGGAACCCAGTGTGCTGGAGGCCAAGGGGCACCCCGCAGGGCCATGGTGAGTTTTGGGTGGGAGGGACCCCAGGAAAGGGTAGGCTAGTGGGAGGCCTGGTAGGGGCAGGGCTGGGCACAGGACTGGGGCTGCTCCATCGGGGAGCCAGCACAGTGGGTAGGACACTTGGATATTAGTGCCAGTCACTAGCTCTTCACCCTCCTTCATCTAAGAGGGTGCCAGTTCCTGCCTCAGTGGACCCTTAGGGATTTCAGATGATAGCCCATGGTGGGTGGGCATTTGCTTTCTATCGTTGTGTTCATCCCTCCCAGGTCCTGAGGTTGCCATGCGCCTCTCAGAGATACGGAAACCAGGGCTTGGGGTGCCGGGGACATGGTGGAGGAGCTGGGTTGGAAGCCACCTTTTTCTGTCTCCGTCCCTGATAGTGCTTACGGTGGGGAGCTGGGCATATAAGGAATTTGTAAAACTGCTGTGCAGTGTGTCGTGGGGGCAGTTTTGCAAGCCCCAGCTCTGGGGCATCCCCGGCTGCTTTGCCAGCCATCGGGTCCTGGAGGGGAGATGGGTCTGATGCTTCTCTCAAGGCCTGGCTCCCTCCCTACAGCGAGGAGAAGGCACCTGCCTATCAACGCTTCCATGCCTTGGCCCAGCCAGGGCTTCCTGGCCTCGTGCTGCCTTACAAGTACCAGGTGTTGGCTGAGATGTTCCGCAGCATGGACACCATTGTGGGCATGCTCTACAACCGCTCGGAGACCGTGACCTTTGCCAAGGTCAAGCAGGGGGTCCAAGACATGATGCGGAAGTGAGTGGGGTCCCTTGTTGGGTGGGAGCCTTGTCCTGCAGTGGAAACTGACCGACTGACCCCTGACACCCTCATCCCATAGGCGCTTTGAGGAGCGCAATGTGGGCCAGATCAAAACCGTGTATCCTACCTCCTACCGCTTCCGCCAGGAGCGCAACATCCCCACCTTCAGAGACAATGTCAAGAGGTCAGATTACCAGCTCACCATCGAGCCGCTGTTGGATCAGGGTGAGTGTGCTGTGGCTGAGTCCGCTCATCTCTGAGCCTTGGTTTCCCCACCTGGAACACTGCAGTTTTGAGCATGGCTGTGAGGGCACTGGGCCCCTCGTCTGAGACCCGTGGTATGGGGGCTTGGCCCCCCCGTGGTTCTAGCCCAGGGGCTCGGAGCTCAGGCTTGGACCCTCTCTGCAGAGGTTGGCAACATGGCCCCCCAGCTCACAGCCTCACGCCTCCTACAACGGCGACAGGTCTTCAGCCAGAACCTGGTGGAGCGTGTCCGGGAGCACCACAGGGTGAGCCAATGACCCCACGATGACCAGCTCAGTCCTCGTTGTATGAGGTGTCCCTGTGGTCTGTCCCCTCCTTCAGTGTTGTCACAGCTGCGTCTTACCCAGCAGGAGACAAGCCCTCTTGAGAGGCTGTATTCTAGAGCAGCGGTTGCTAACCTGTTGGACCTCACGTACCGCTGGTTGGCGATCACTGTTCTAGAGTTCTCTTAAACCACTTGCCAAAGCGCGCTGTCGTCTCTTATGGATGGGGATTCTGGGCTGAGTGGGGACCCTGGCCCTCAAGTGAGGGGTTCTGACCTGAACACAGGATCGGGGGACTCAGGGATGCAGACTCAAGACGTGGGAGGCTTGTGATAACTACGGTGGGTGCTGGTGGGTCCTCTACTCATGCCCAAAGGTGCCAGCTGGGATGGGAACCTCTACAGCCCCGCTCCGTCCCAGCCCGATGTGCCCGGGGTCATCGGATATCCCCTTCTCGGATAGGTGTTCCTGGCCTCCCTGAATCCCCCCATGGTGGTGCCTGAGGACCGGCTGACACGCTGGCACCCTCGCTTCAATGTGGATGAAGTGCCTGACATCGAGCCTGCTGAGCTGCCCCAGCCACCTACCCCAGAGACGCTGGCCACTGCTCAGGAGGTGCTGGCTCGAGCCCGAAGTCTGATGTCGCCCAGGGTGAGACTGGCCCCTGTCTCCCAGGGAAGGGTAGCCTGACCCCCATGTGGGCCTGGGGGGTAGTGGGATGTGCTCTCCCTATGTTCAGAGCAATGCCTACTGGCACGCTCTACCCAGAGGTGCCCAACACAGGTCTTTGATGTATTGGGGTGAACTTGGGCTGGACATACAGGGCCTCCTGGGCAGGGGTCCATCAAATGGGGTGGGAAGGGCCTCCCCTTTGGCCGTGCGAGGAGAGACTTCTAATCTCTCCTCTGTGACCTGCTGCAGATGGAGAAGGCCCTGAATGACTTAGCCCTGCGCACAGCTGTGCCCAGCAGCCCTGTGTCCTCCAGCCCGGTACTGCCGGCCACCCCTCCAGCCACTCCACCTGCTCCCCTGAAGGGGGTGTCCCAGGACCTACTGGAGCGGGTGAGTGTTTGGGGTTCAGGGATGAGGTGGAATGGGGACGGCTGTCCACTGACCACTCTCCATGCCCAATGCAGATCCGGGCCAAGGAGGTGCAGAAGCAGCTAGCACAGATGACGCGGTGCCCAGAGCAGGAGCAGAGGTTGCAGCGGCTTGAGCGGCTGCCTGAGCTGGCCCGGGTATTGCGTAACATCTTTGTGTCAGAGCGCAAGCCAGCGCTCACCATGGAAGTGGCCTGCGCCAGGATGGTAGGCAGCTACCGTGTGGCCATGAGCCCAGGTATGTGCAGGGGCAGGGTCACTCTGCATGTCCCGAGTCCCAGATGAGGGTGGGCACCATAGATTTGCACCGTTCTCCATACCTGCTTGTGTGCGTTGGGTGGGCACAGTACCCTTGAGATCACCTGAGTCCTTTTACCCCTGCAGCTCCTTGAGGCTGTCTCCCCATCACAAACCTGGCATTTGTCCTTGAGGTCCTATGAGACCACCCCCTCCCCGAGGCTTCTGGTCCCACAGAGCTGCAGGACACTTCTGCTTCAGGCTCAGTGGGAGAGCCACCTCCTTGGGAAGGCTGTGCCTTCACTGCCCTGGCCCAGTCCTGTCCTGTCAATCTACTCCTGTGCTTCTGGGTAGACAGATTTGTCTAGCCTGGAGGGAGTGGAGGAAGCAGGGGCTGAAAGTCAGGCAGGCTTGTTGACAGGACCCTGAGGTGAGAACAGCAGCTGTGTGCACCCACTTACAGATGTGCACACAGGCCAGAGGTTTGGGGGGAGGGGCAGGCCCCCAGCTCACGAGGCCCCTCTCTCTGCAGGGGAGATGGAGAAACACGTGCAGCTCCTCTCTGAGCTGCTGCCTGACTGGCTTAGTCTCCACCGCATCCGAACTGACACCTATGTCAAGCTGGACAAGGCTGCCGACTTGGCGGGTGTCACTGCACAGCTCGCTGGCCTTGCTCGTGCTGAGGAGATGCTGTGACCCTGATGGCTGCGCACCAACATGCAAACATGGGCTCGAGGCCCTGGCTTGGGCCTCTGTGCCTATTTCATTCTCCATGAATGCACTTGGCTCTCCCATTCCTGATCCACACAGGGGTCGGCAGTTGTACTAGGCTCTGGGGATGGAATTCTCTGGCCATTGTGGGTGGTACGACCACCTCATACAGAATGCTGTCATTAAACTGGTTTCTCCTGGATTTGTCTTTGCTGCACAGAGTGCAGGTATGTGGGGGTAGGGTGGCTTCCTGGCAGCATGGGTTTGGGCAGTGTGGTTGGCAGAATACCACTCCCCCCCCCCCCCAGCACAGTCCCCCAAAATAGGGCTCTTGCGAGCTCATCCTGTATTATCCTAATGGGCCCAGCGTCATCACAGGTCACAGCAGAGGTGGGTGGATGGCATATCACTGGCTTTGAAGATGGAGGGTAGGGCCATGAGCCAAGGAGTGGAGGAACCAGCCCTGTCTACACCTTGGTTTTCGGGATAGTTGGCCCTCTACCTGCCAGTCAGCTAACTAAGCAAATGGAAGAAGTTAGTGTTGATGGGCCCAGGATGGGTACTCTGTACTGAGTACAGAACAATTCCCTAAATTATACAGCATAACTATTTACATAGCATTAGGTATTATAATCTATAAGTGAAGTTTACTGGAGGATGTGCAGGATATGTGTGAATAGTTTATGTAAATGTACTGAGCAGCCATAGGGTCCCCTGCCTCTTGGTCTTGGGGCCCAGATCCCACCCTGGGCACACGAAGAAACATCACTCCAGCAAAGTTGATTAATCATGTTTTTATTTCATTGGAAATAAACCTGAGCAGCTTGGGCTTGGCTTTGCACTTTCCAGAACCTGCAGGAAGGCCCCAGTGCTGGATAGTAACAACCACAGAAATGGATAAAAAGTCCAAGTGGATAGCAAGTGAAGGTCAAGTGTAGCCACGGAGGCCGGACCTCTCCCTTTTCCAGCTGGTGTGGAGCAGGGTGTCGAGGTCACTCATACTGCAGGAGGGAGAAAAAGGGCACGGCCCCCAGCTTCTCTCTGCCTTTCAGTGAGGTCAGCTCTACCACACTCAGGCATTCCAACACCTCAGCTCGCAGCTGGCCCAGCAGCTCACAGGCTGCACGCATGGTTCCTGGTGGAAGGGAGGGGAAGGAGGTGGCATGTTATAGAGTCCCATCTGGCAAGCAGGTAAACTAGTGTTGAGGACCTAATCCACTTCTCACACATAGTGAGGCACTTCCACCCCCCAAACTCCCCAGTGCCAAGCCCTCACCACCAGTGGCCAGCAGATCGTCCACGACTACCACTTTCTGCCCTGGTTCCAGGGCATCTCTCTGGATTTCTAGGTTAGCCTGTGGGTGGAAAGCAGGCACATGGTTGGTACATCTCTGAGAACAGTCTTAGTGTGCAGAGCCCAGGGGCTAAGGAGCGGCTACCACGGTTCCAACCCTCCCAGCTGTTTCCTGACTGAGCCTGGCCCAGTGTCTCAGCCTCTCTGAGCTTCCATGTCCATGGGATCAGCCCTCTCACCTTCCCATATTCCAGTGTGTATGAGATGGACAATGTGGGGCCCGGTAGCTTTCCAGCTTTTCGGATGAGCACACAGCCCAAGCCAAGTTCCTGGGCCAGGGAGGGGCCAAACAGAAAGCCTCGAGAGTCCAGGCCTGTTGGTGAGAGTCGGGTTATTGGGAGACAGCCGTGTGCCACAGTAGCATGGGGGTTCCCACAGGTCAGGCTGGATAATGACAAGTAGTCACTACAATGACAGGATGCCTGGCCTTGATGGCGCCAGCAAAAGGCCAATGATGGCCGAACATTTAGGAATTGTTGACTTGCTATGCACAGGGTCCGCTGGTTGTTAGAGAGTGGGAGGTTAAGAGGTGGGGCTAGGGACTAAGTCCACACTACATGGTTGAGTAATAACTGGGTGGCCTTGGGGAGGTCACCTGACCCCTTTCCAAAGCTCAGCTGTTATCTGGAACTGGGCTGGTAATCGCTATGAAACTCATTCAGCACAGGAGCTTCTGAAGGAGAGGCAGTGCACTGAGATGGAACAGGAAGTGTGGTGAGGGGGACACACCCAACTGAAGAAGGCAACTGCACTGTGCCCTCCAGGCGCTGGGGATCAATGGGAGGGTCAGGGGGTGGGGCTCTCACAGGGAGACCAGACCCCAGGGTCCTCCCTATCTCTGCAGGCCTTCTCCAAGCCCCACACTGGGTCAAGAGCCTGGCATAGCGGGTGCTCAATACATGCTTGTAGAAGAACAAGAAACCTACGACCCAGTGGAATCTGGTCAGATACTCGCCGGAGACCAGGAACTGGGTGTGGGGTTTCCCCGAAAACCCGCCGGGTCCGCGGAGACGCTAATGCATCCACCTTGGCTCGCGCCTCGGCCCCACGCATATGTTCAGGAACAAGAAATAAGCCGGCGGCTTCAAATCGACGCCCTCAGCCCCACAGCCTGCAAGGCGGTACCCACGTGGCAGAAGCCATTGCTCGGGCCGCTGGAGGGGCCTGTAACCATCCCAGGGCTGCCAAGTAGGGGCAGCGGTGCTGTCCTACAGCCCACGCTAGAGGGAGGCCCCTGAAGGACTCCCACCAAGGACCTCCTGTCCCTCCCGCCCGCTGCCTGACGCAGGAAAACGAATTCCCCCCGCCCCCCGCCCCCAGACCCAGGACCCCTCCGACTTACGATCCTCCCGAGGCGGCCAGAGCCCCCGCACCCCGGACCCTCCACTTGCCCGCGATGTAGTCGATCTTGCCGCCGTGGGTCTTCTTCAGGTGGTTCGCCAGGAGGCTGATGGCGGCGCGGAAGGAGGTGGGGTCCTTCAGGAGGGGCGAGATGTCCCTGGCGCGCAAGCACAGGCCTGGTGACTCCGGGGTCGGGTCTCGGCGTGGGGAGGGCGGTCCCCCGGGGCAGAGCCCACGGGCACCCCGACCGCCCCGCTCCACGCGCGGGGCCAACGCTCAGCGGGGCCCGCAGGTCGCCCGGCCCCCGCGCCCGCCCGCGCGCACCTGAACAGCACGCCCGGGCTGGGGAAGTCCGGGAAGCTGCGGATGTGCTGGGCCACTAGCTGCAGCTGGGGGTCCGCCATCGCCGCGACCGCACGAGTGCGCAGGCGGGACAGTTCGGCGGCGCCTAACCGGAGAGGGGCGGGGCCGCCTGGGCGGAGCGGGCGTCTGGGTGGCTGGAAGGATGGGCGGGGCGGGCGGGGCGGCGCCTGATTTCTTGTCCCCTGAACCGACGCGTGGGGCCGAGGCGCGAGTCAGGGTCGGTGCATATAGCGTCTCCGCAGCCCGGGGGGTTTTCGGGGAAACCCTGGCGTGACTGGCAGGTCCTCCAGGCCGTGGGCGGTGCTGCCCTGCCCTCCCGTCTGGCCGCGGCAGCTCCGCTCTTCCAGACGTCGCAGGTTCTCTCCGAGCTCCTCCTGCGCGGTGCGAGGGCGCGCGCACTAGGGGGCGTGTGTGCGCGCACAGCCGGGCCTTCCCTCCCAGAGCTTGCGGGGAATGGGGGGCGGTGTGTGTGTGGGGAGGCTGGAGAGATGGCAGGGGAGCGGAGTGGGGAGGGGTTGAGGACGCGAGCTAGGCGTTCCGAGGGAGCCTGGTAAGGCCTGGCTAGGGGAGGGACCAAACAGAGGTGGAGCCTTAGGAGTATGGCGCCTGGCGCCTGGCTTGCGGTGGGGGCTGGCAGTGGGAGGCAGCCCTTCCCAGCCTTTCTGGACTGGGAAGCGGGGAGGAGGGAGGCTGGAAGCCCGCCCCTGAGAGCACAGTCGCTTGTGTCTGTGGAAGAAGCTGAGGGGGAGGACACACTACAGCCCCCCATCAGGGTACCCAGGAGGGACAACTTCCCCCAAACATAAACTCATTTTAAAATACAAGAGCTAAAATGCATGTTACTTTATTCTAAAACCATTTTCTTCACAATTTCCCAACTTACAGCAATAGAGCCTTTTTTTATTAAGTTATTAGATATGTGTCCCTATTCCCACATTACTCCTCACCCCCCCCCCCCGTTGTCTGTGGAGCAATTGAGCTTTTTATTTATTTATTATTATTACATATGTGTCCTTATCCCCACCCCCCCCCATTTCCCCCCCTCATGCCCTCCCCCCGTTGTCTGTGGAGCAATAGAGCGCTGGCAAGATAATCACTGCAGGTGTGAAAACCCCACTCAGTGGAAGCTCCACGTGGCTTCAGGGCAGGGGCCTTGGGGTCTGCACTTGGCTGCTCAGGCTCCTCTGATTCAGGCCAGTGAAGGGGCTCTTCATGCTTTGCCACAGCAGGTGGCAAGGGGAGGAGGCAGTCAGGATTGCTGTGAGGCGCAGACACACCTACAACATGCTGGCGTTCAGGGGTCTAGATCCCTAAGGAAGGTGGAAAATCCAGGATGCTGGCATTATGTCCAGGGAAGCACCAGCATCAGCTGTCCCCATTGGCGGGCGAGGCCTGGGCTATGGAGGATCCAGGTCAGGGAGGCCCTCTGCCTCCTCCCCCGCCATGTGGTGTGGTACAGGGAGGTGGGGCTGGGGTGCCCCCTCTGGGCAGCAGCAAGGGGTTCAACACAGGATTGGCACAGCCTCTCTTGGCACTGGGGCTGAAGTGCTGAGGGGACGGCTAAGGGCATCCACGGTGAGTCATGGCCTCTGGGTCCTGGATGGAGGCCAGGCCCTGAACAAGGCCAGTTTTACGGTGGAAAGAACCAAGTGGGAGGATGCTACTGAGTCCCGCAGGCAGCGCAGTATTCAGCTCAGGTTGATGTAGGGCCTTAGCTCAAGGCAGCAGAATCGGGTAGGCTGGGAGGAGGGCAGTTGAGGCTCCTCCAGTATGGGAACCAGACCCTTCCTACCCCTGGCACTTGCAGGGCCTGCACAGGAGCTAGTGGGGCCAAGAGCACTTCTCAGGAACAGACTCTGGGGGTGTCAGGCACTTCCCTAACTTTTCACAGCCTGGGGGTGCCCAATTCTGGAAAATGAAAATTCAGAAAGAAAGTGCAGTTATTCTATAGACTTAGGTACTCAGCCGTTTCTAGACTCCTCCCCTGCCCAGGCCCTGGCCTGAGCCTTCTGTTATCCAAGGGGACCGTCTGCTAACTGCCTCACCCTGCCCCCCCCCCTTCCAAGCAGAGCAAATGCCAGGACCTGCGCACCCCCCGCTGTGACAGAGAAGAAGCTCCACACCCCAGCGGGGGCTGACAGGCTCCATACATCTCAGGACCTCCCACCCAAAGCTCGTTAATTGTCAGGAACCCTTTCTCTAGGGAAGAGCTGGCTGTTCAAGGTCCAAGATGGGCTGCATGGGACTGGCCTTCTTGTCAGAGTGACCAGAGAACCACACTGAGTCCTCACCTGGGCTGGCCTGGAAGTGCAGGGGGCCAGAGGTGAGCGAGAGGGTAGAAGTGTGTGTGTGTGGAGGTGGAGGGGGGGGGGGTTTGAGCTAGGGGGTTGGAAGCAGGGCCAGGGCCCAGGACTGAGCTGAGGGACTGAGTGTGTGGGGCCCAGGGCAGAGCTGGGAGGCTGTAAGTGTGGGGGACCCAGGGCTGAGGTCGGGTATGTGTGTGAAGGAGGGGCAAGAACTAAGAATGGAACCTTTCCTCCATCTGGGGTTGAGGAGGGCCAGGGGGATGGAGAGGACAAGGGGCCCCTCAGGCTTTGCACATGCTCACACATACCCACGTGCTCACACACACGTAAATCCACACACCTCTCCAGTGACTGCTCACTTTAAGCCCAGAGGCTGACCTACACCGTTCCTGCTTGTCTTCAGTGCAGGGTCCCCACTGTCTCCCATTCCAGGGGTGGCCAGGCTATGGCAGTTCCTATGGGGTCCAGGAGATGGCGGCAGCGCCTTGGCCAGGTCAGTTGCCTCCCCTCCCCCCAGGTCACTAGACTCTTCCCAAACAGCAGTCACCCACCAATGGGAGATGTTGCGTTGGGGCGGGAATAGCATCACTTTCACAGAAGAGGAAGCCAGAGGATGCAGACCCCACAGCACTTTCAGGGTCCTTGGGTGCCCCCACAGGAATTGCCACGTGCAGCACTCATACCCACGTACGCATAAGCCTCTTACCATGATGGCCGGGTTGCACACATTGAGCTGGGGCTGTCCAGGGACCAAGGCCTCCTGGTGCTGCTGAACAACTGGGGAGATCCTGCCAAGGACGTTCAGGTACTCGGTGCTGGCAAAGCTGGAGATGAGAGCATCAGGTCACCGAGGTGGGAGGACACTCAGGAAGGTTGGGAAGAGGCCTGGCTGGGGGCCAGCTTGTTTCTCTTAGGCGTGGCTGGCCCTGCTGCAACTGCCACTGTCTTGGGGCCCATCTGACAGTGTCAGCCCAGGTCAGCCCGCTCCTCAGGCCTCCACACCAGTCGTGAAACACAGTGAGAGCGAGCACAGGCGCGAAGCTCCAGGAGGCCCTGCACTCCGCCCTGAGCAGTTATGTCCAGGCAGTGGCTCCAGGGTCTTCTTGCCCAGACTGTGCCCCTAAGTGACCTCAGGCAAGTCACGTCTCAACCCAGGTCCCAGCCTCCTCTTTGGAAGCCCAGGCACGGGGTGCTGTAGGGCTGTGAGTAGGGGTGTGGCTGGGTGCCCAGGGAGCCCTCCAATTGGGGCAATAACCTCAAACACTGCAGCACCCCTGAATAATGACGTGGATCTAAGGAGGTCACTCTCTGGCGGGTGTATCCACATATCTTTGCTCTGAGCAGCAGGCCCCATGACCTCAAATTTTGGGGAATGCTGAGGTGAGGAAGTGGTCCCATTTGGCCCCAGTGGAGGCAGGGGCAGGATTTGTACCAAGTTTCCTCCACCTCAGCCAGCTCATTGTGTCCATCTTTTTGTGGACATTTGATTCTGAGAAGCCACATCATGCATGTTGCCATGTGTGTTATCAGAGGCTCAGCCACCATCTCTGTCCATATGACCCACCTGGAGGGCACCTGAGCCGTGGAGGAATCAGCAAGACGGGCTAAAGGCGTGGGGACTGCAGGGCAGGCCTGTGTGTCTTAACCACACTGCCTATAAAAAGGCCCTGCACATAATTTGGGGGACACTATTTCGCCCATGGCATTGGCTCTCCATGTGCCCATGGTCCCTGGCTCCAGTAAAGCGAGGGGCTGCTGAGGAAGTCCCCAAGGTTTCCCAATGGCATGGAGAGCTCCCATCTGACCCTCACTGGGAGCTCAGTCACACCGAGCAGGCAGCTGCCCGGTTAAGGGCCTCAGTGGGCTGGTGCTGCTGCTCCCCATGTCCTCAATGCTGCTTATCATAGAAGATGGTGGCCATTTGGAGAGGTTCCTGTCCACCCCACGCCTGGACTGTTACCCTCCACAGAGGCTACCTCCAATGGCAGCCTGGAGCAGGGATCATGTCCTGCTGGGCCACCTGAAGACAAATGGGGGAGATGGGAGCCCCTGGAGAGGAAAGACGACGACACACATGCCCAGGTGGGAAAACTGCAGTTCAGGTCCCAGAGCTCCAGGAGGAGGGGCCCCACACTTCCCTTCCTGGTTTATGCATCTCCACCCGCCCACAGTGTGCACGTCCTTCTAGAAAACGCAGCACATTGGCATGTGCTTGACTCGGCTGCACCTGGCTAATGCTTCCTTGGCAGCTCCTTGTGCCTGCTTCACAGGTGGCAAGTGCAGCAGCGGTGGCAAGAGCCTCTCCTGCCTCTGCAGCAGTGTTAAGGGTGTCCAACTGACAGCTTAGGCCGTCAGTCAGACATCCCCCAAAGGCTCCCACTGTAAGAGGGTGCAGGCTGGGCTGAGGGATCACCCTCCCCCCCTTCAAGTGCATAAATTTTGTGCACCAGGCCCCTAGTCCTATATAATAAAAGTGCTGGCAAGTGCTGCACCTGGCTAATGCTTCCTTGGCAGCTCCTTGTGCCTGCTCACCTGAGGGGATACCTCTCTCCTGGGTCTCGTCCCAGGTGAAAGATGAGGGGCAGCTTCGTGTGCTCCTCCTGTGTGTGGGTGGTGACTCCTGAGACATTCTGTCCGGGGCAGAAGTCAATGCCCTGAAAAAAGAGGTAGGTCAAACAGGTGAGTGCCATCAGTGTGTGGAAGCTCCTGAACCAGTCTGAATGATCAAGGCCGGAGCAGGCCAGGAAGTGGGCCAGCCTTCCCACCACCCTCGCCCCAGAGATGTTGAGCAGTTATGTCCTGTGTACCATACCTGGGCCATGGCCATCTCAACTATTTTTGAACCTCTTTTTTGGGGGGAGGAAGTGAATTTCTTTAAATTATTTTAGCCCATCTTACATCCTGACTGCCTCTATTTTCTAGAGCAGCTATTTTCAACCTTTTGCAATTCATGGCACACTTAAACTAATCTAATCTAATAACAGAGCAATATGCAAATTAACCATCAATCTGAGACACCTAAGCCACGCCCACCAGCCACGCCATGCCCACCAGCCATTCAGAGCAACTGTATGCAAATTAACCCAGCCAAGATGGCAGCTGGCAGCTACGGAGCTAGAGCAAACAGGAGGCTTCTGTTGGGAGGAAACTGCCTGCCTCGCCGGCTCAAAGCAACAGTTTCAATTATAGAAGCCACGGAGCTGAAGCAAAAGGAGGCTTCCTTGCCTGCCTAGGCAGGCTGTGGCCTCCACTCAAGGCAACACGTTTCAATTATAGAAAATAAACCCCAGAAACTTGCTTCCAGCCAGCCTCGCTGGGACCTTGGGTCAATGGGAGCTGTGGCCAGACTGCAAATGGCCATCAGCCCCTCACCCAGGCTGCCCAGGCACTCTAGTAGGGACCCAAACCCTGAAGGGGATGTGGCCAGCCTGAAAATGGCCCTCAGCCCCTCACCCAGGCTAGCCAGACACCCCAGTAGGGACCTGAGCCCTGAAGGGGCTGTGGGCAGCCTGAAAACGGCCCTCAGCCCCTCCCCCAGGCTGGCCACACCCCCATGGGGTGAGGGTCCCCACTGCGGGGCTTGGCCAGCTTGCAAACAGCCATCAGCCCCTCTTCCAGGCTGGCCAGGCACGCCACAGGTGGACATCCCCCGAGGGGTCCCAGACTGCGAGAGGGCACAGGCAGGGCTGAGGGACCTCTCTGAGCGCACAAATTTTTGTGCACCAGGCCCCTAGTCCTATATAATAAAAGGTTAATATGCAAATTAATCAACTGGTGGAACGACCAGTCACTATGATGCCCACTGGTGGTCAGTGCATTCCCATGGGGGTGGGAGGTGCTGCTCAGCCAGAAGCCTGGTTCACAGCTGGCAAGTGCAGCAGCAGTGGCAAGAGCCTCTCCTGCCTCTGCAGCAGTGTTAAGGGTGTCCAACTGACAGCTTAGGCCGTCAGTTAGACATCCCCCAAAGGCTCCCACTGTAAGAGGGTGCAGGCTGGGCTGAGGGATCACCCTCCCCCCCTTCAAGTGCATAAATTTTGTGCACTAGGCC
The DNA here is from genome assembly GCA_004026665.1 of Murina feae. Lineage (NCBI taxonomy): Eukaryota > Metazoa > Chordata > Mammalia > Chiroptera > Vespertilionidae > Murina > Murina feae. The sequence continues at coordinate 20,400 of PVJC01008557.1, forward strand.
TCTCTAGTTGTACTATAATTCTGTGGCACACCAAAAAATGTATTTTTTGCTAATCTGATAAAAAATGGGTATAACTTTGATTCATTCACACCAGATGGCTATTGTGTTGACTTTTGTCATTTGTATTTGACAATTTTAGGGAATAGAGGTTAGTACCCCTGGCTAAATAGTCAGCACACCAGGTGAAAGTCACTGCTCTAGAGCAAAGCTTTTCACCACTTCATCCGCCTCATGGCTCAGCATTCCCTCAAAACTCCTTCACCAGTGAGGAGGGACTGCAGGCCTGAAAGCTAGAGATGTACAGAGCCAGGAATGGCCCACAGGTGACCAGATGCCCCTTAACAGGTTGGGACCCTAAAATGACAACCGTTATATGTTCAAGAAAGCAGGAAAAGATGGAGAGAGATCACACCAGGCTCCCCAAAGGCTCAGGTGTGGCACCCACTGCCCCACGTTCAAGGCCACCTCTGCCTCCTGGCTTTGTCATGGTACAGCCTCTGATGAGCATCTGGAAGGGGCTTCGTCTGCCAGTACATGGCCTGAGCTTTGTCCAGGTCCTGGGGCAGCTCTGAGGCCCCAAGGTGGCCTTGGGCCTGAGGCTCCCTTGAGTCTGTGGCCTGAGGTCTGGAGCTCTGTCCCAAGGCCTGAAGGCTGCCCCTGGGGCTCTCTAACTTGGGAAGGGGAGAATCCCTGCTATTCAGGGAGATTGGATGAAGCCAAGGGCCCAGTCCTGAGGTACTGGTGACCCCTGGGCCCTGTAAGACTTGGCATCAGTCTCCAGCCAACACAGGGCACTGCTGACAGGTCTGGAGAGGTGGCCATGACTCAGGTATGGTAACTGAGAGGTGTTCTGTAAGGAGGCAAACCATCGCTAATGCCCATGTGTCTGTAATGGATAGCTGGTCAGTGAAGCAGTTCATATTCTGCTTTTCAATAAAGCAGGGAAGTTAGAGCCCATGAAATTCCATTTATTTGCACTGAGCAGTCGATTCCCAAGTCAGGGGTGGCAGTCTAAATCATCGAAGGCAGCTGACAGTGGAGACACAGGGCTTCCAAAGGGGGGTGACCCTTGGACCTTCTGGAAGCAGAACTGCTGGAGAAAAATAACCACACTTAGCATAAAAATGCTGAGCGGTTAATGCAGAAGTATCTAAGTCTAGACAGAAGGCTTAGATTATAATATGGATGCAAACCAAATAAACTATTTAATTAAGTTCCTGCTAATTAGTACAGGATTTTTCTCTTAAAACTGTTATCTGTGAGGAGGCCTCACACTGGGAGTATCAGAGCTGAGACAGCCTCTCTCGCCCCTGCACCTGTCCTCCCCTCAGAGCCAGGGAACCTGTAGGTCACAGCACTGACTTTTTGGAGGGTTGGAAGGGAGGACGGGGATGAATGTGCCCATGGGATTGAACTGCGACCTCCTGGTTCATAGGTCACGCATGCATCCTCTGGCCTCTCACTCAGGGCCTCAGGAAGCACCCAGGGTTGGAGGTCATAGCTTGCCCGGGACAGTGGCATCAGGTTTGGCAGGGGAAGATGCTCACTCGCTCCTCCACCATCCAACAGTCATGAGTGGACAGAAGACCTGGGGCTTGGCCTGGTGGGCTACCACATAGCAGCCCCCAGGATGTGGGAAGGGATACTTAGAGGGGGTGCGAGATGCCCCAGGACAAGCATACAGCCAGGAAGCTAATAATGTCCACTCAGGTGTCCCCCAAACCTAGGGACCACAGACTGGAACGCCCACAGCTGGGTTGTAACTCAGGCCTCTCCCTCAGGGCAGCCCAGACTGGCTTATTTGGCCCCAGCTGGGCCCTATGGGGCCTCTGAACAAAGCTGTCCCTAATGTGTTCATTGTCTGGAAGTGACTGGAGGAGGATCCAAGTCTCCTGGTACTCAGGGGAGCTGTTGGTGGCCACCGGGTCCTGTAGAACTTCATGCACTCCTCAGTGTTATTGACCCCTGGAGGGGGAAGGGCCGTCAAAACAGCAGTCCATCCCTCCATATCCTCAAATGTGCTGTGATGCAGTAGACCCACAGCCTGATCCTGTGGGGGGCCTCCCCTAATGTCTGCACACACTGGAGGAGTTTTCTGTGCTTCACCTCTCACCAAGACAAAAGCCATACAGACCAGACCAAGCCAGGTGCTCACAGACAACCCTTAGAAAATGGATGAAGGGCATCCTGCTGAGCACTGGGTGGGAGGCTGCAAGAGTGGGGGTGGTGTCACCGGCTGTGCTGAGGCGGCCTCCCCTGACTCATTTTAACCCCACTGTAATCATGGTTGTGTCAGGGCAGGCTGTGCAGTTACTAGACTTTAAAAAAAAAATATTTTTATTGATTTCAGAGAGGAAGGGAGAGGGAGAAAGAGATAGAAACATCAATGATGAGGAGAGAATAATCGATTGGCTGCTTCCTGCACGCCCTACACTGGAGATGGAGGCTGCAACCCGGGCATGCGCCCTGAACAGGAATCGAACCATGACCTCCTGGTTCATAGGTTGATGCTCAACCATTGAGCACACTGGCCGGGTCTCCCAGCATTTTTATTTTATTTTAAAAAAATATATTTTATTGATTTTCTACAGAGAGGAGGGGAGAGGGATAGAGAGTTAGAAACATCGATGAGAGAGAAACATCGATCAGCAGCCTCCTGCACACCCCTTACTGGGGATGTGCCCACAACGAAGGTACATGCCTCTGAGTGGAATCGAACCTGAGACCTTTCAGTCTGCAGGCCGACGCTCTATCCATTGAGCCAAACCGGTCAGGGCTCTCCCAGCATTTTTAAGGAGTTCTAGGTGGGTGGAAGCTGGGCTGTATTTCACTTGGGTCAGCGCTCATTGGACCCGGCCACGAGAGCCCACACAGCAGGAAGCCACAGGGAGGCTGGGGGTGGCTGGCAGAAATCCAGCCACATCTGCCAGCTGGGCCTCCTAGACTCTCAAGCAGCCAACAATGGGGACCCTAGGGGCCTTGGAGTGAGGGGAGTTGTGTGTGTGATTAGGAGGGGCAGGGAGGCAGAAGTGAGGTCACATGGTTGTTCCTAGGGTCCACACACTGCCAGCTTTGGGCCCTTTGGGGTGCCCCTACAGCTTCTCAGCCCCTTAGCATCTAAAGGGGCAAATCAGGTGTGGCCCTGCCTGTCAGGAGACAGGGAAAGGAGGTGGTGGCCACAAGTCAGAAGGGCAAGTAGAGGCTGGGGGGACAAGCGCAGGCCTGGGGACATGGCTCTGCCCTGCTGCACACTTAGAGTTCTGGAAGAGACCAGGCTGGGGCCGTGACAGAGTCGGAGAGGCCCACAGGACATTCAGGCGCTCAGAGGGCAGAAGAGATGCACAGGCTCGCTGGGTCCAGCTGAGTCTGCCCGATGCCAGTGGGTGCTGCCGACCACAAGGTGGGGATGTTCACCGTACTGGGCCACATGGAGGAAGCACACCCTGTCCTTGGCTCTGCCCAAGTGCCCACGTCTGCCCAGCACCTGGGTCCACGCATTGCACAGGTGGCCCCCGGCCATGCCACCCCCCCCAGCCCAGGACCAGACCCAGGATCCACTAAATCTTCAATTTGCATCCCAAGTGCTGCAGAGTGTTCCAGTACTTAGATTTTTCATTAACTTAAATTGCTTTTCCTCCCAATTAAGGCACATTAGACTTTTCTTGTGTCTAAAGACCTAGACATTGCAGGGCGGAAGGAGGGGGGGACTGTGTGTAGGAGGGGGCAGCAGAGAGGACTCAGGAGGAGGGAAAGGCAGCAGGAATCCAAGACCATGTGCTGAGAACTCAGACCCAGCATATATGCGGCATCTGGTCCACAAACCCTTGGGGCAGACACCATGATGCAGACAGTATGACAGCCTTTCAGAGGCCACAGAACACTGACCAGGCCTTGGAGGGGGATAAGCAAGAGGGGTCAGGGGAAGGCATCCTTGGTTCACCTGGGCCCTGAGGCCTCCTTTCCCCAAGTACTGGGTGGCCTAAGAGAGGGTGGGGTGTCCAGGACCCTAAGGGCCTGTCCCTGTAGTATACCACGGTACCCCAAATCCTTCTTACCCACAGCTAAACACAAAAGGCAGGAAGCACGAGATCATGTGACCATCACCACTGCACAGAAGCCTCCTGCCGGCCTCCTCTGTCCAGATGGGTCCTCCTCAAGGACAAGGTATGGGGGGGTGCGGAGCCCACAGCCCTGAGCGCCCTTACCTGTCTGAACTCCTCCCAGGAATTGGTCCAGGTCCAGAAGTGGGCCTTGTACTGGCCCAGGGTGACTGCCATCAGGGTGTTGCCACGGTAATAGAATATCGGCCTGTCAGGGAAGCAGTGGAAGGGTAGGGGACGTGAGAGACTTGTGGGCATGTGGTCAGGGCTGAGACTGCAGAAACGACCATGCTGAAACCACATGAGCACGAGCTGCAGAGGTCCCTGAGGCTGCAGGGTGAGGCCTTGGCTTCTGTCATTCTTGGCTTTGGGAGGCCGGGCGCAGAATGAAGCAGCAGCAGGTAGCGGGCAGGCACTATGGTCCCAAGGGGCCGACAGTTCACTGAGGCTGCAGCCTCTGGCACCCTCCCTCCCCACAGTAAGCAGGCTCTTGCGCCACGTTTCAAGAGAGAAAAAATGAGCCATATTAAATACAAAAGAACACGAGCCTGTCTAACCCCTGCCCTAAACCCACAGGGGGGTAGCTGGTCTCAGGCTGAAGAGATACTGACTCTGGACACAAGGAGGCATTCTGGTGGGTGCAGAGGTGGGAGGTGGAATACAGCCAGTCTACAAAGGTTTGGGGTAGCTGGTGACTCCGGCAGAGGGGTGTTCCCTTGCTCCACAGTCAACAGAAATGATGATCCCCACAGGGAGGATAAAGTTCATGCCAGAACGTCCCAGAGGTCTCGCCTCCCTCTGCCCCAAGCCAGCTGGGCAAGGAGACCTGCTCTGTCAGCCCGTTCTGGCTCCATCACTTGTTAGTCAGTGCTGGGAGACTGGGCAGGGGTGAGCACCTGGCTAGAACAAACCTCTCCATCAGCTGGCCCTGCAGCATGGCGGGGAGGAGGTCAAGGCCATCGATCACCCTGTCACTGGGTGGCTCCAGGCCTGCGAGGGACAGGCTGGTGGTAAAGAGGTCCATGATGCTGCCCAGCTGGTGGCTCACCTGAAATGGACATGGGTGGACGCTCACTCAGGACACCCTGCCCTGACCAGACGATGGCCAGGGGCCAGGTCCCTGCGTGTGTCCTGCTGCTGTCCAGCTGGGTCTACAGAGACATGTGTGCTCACATAATTGTGCACACACCACATCCTTTACAATGTGTCCACACACGTGAACATGATGTTCACGTGTTCACGCATGCCCACCCCGTCCACTTCTCCCGGCCTGGTCCCATCCACCTGACCCGATGCTCCAAGAGCTCCTCACATCCATGAGTGTCTGGGTAAGTGTGGCCGCCATACAACCCTCCCACCTCAGGGAGAGTGGCCTCGGGGAGATCAGGGGCTAAGTGGGGATCAAACCGGCTGTCTGACCCCAGAGCAGGCAGGACCCCATCCCATCTCTAGTGCCTGCGAATGGGCACCAGACAGGAGAAGATGCAGCCTGCCCTGGGAGCCAAAAGCAGGGTCCCCCCTCAGGAGGCCTGCCCATCTGCGCCCGACTGCCACGGCATTTTAACACTGACACTTGTGAGTTCCCAATTCTGGTACAAGTGCAGGTGGAAAAAAGACCCTCGAAGCCCAGAGTCATGTGGAGAGCAAGAGGGAGGGGAGAGAGGACAGGAGGGGAGAGCAGATGGACTGGGAAGGGGGTGAGGACTGGCTCAGTCTGTAATGGAGAGCAGCTGTCCCTGTGGACAGGCCTAAGGAGCAGAGCACTCTGGGCAAGGGCTGCCCACTGGTGTCGGACGCACACATGGCTCCATCTTGTCTGGAGCCCACCTAGTATTTTCAGCCCTGAACTCTGGATCTGGGACAAGAGCCAGGTCAGTGGGGAGAACCCCAGAGAGACTGTGGGCAGATCTGGCAAGGTAGGCACCCCCTCATTCCCACTGCCTGCCAAGACCTCCAGCCACTGCCCAACTTAGCACTTCCCATACCCGGGGCACCTTGTCCCCGTTCCTCTACACAAGGAGGAACTGGCACACCCATGGCAGCCACTGGTATCATCTGTTCTGCAGCCTGGGGTGGGGGTGGGGCACGAAGGTCTAGGTTTGGTTCAAAAATTCTGTGAAGTAGAGGGGAGGAGGAACATTCCAATGGCTCCCCTCCCTTCTCACTTTTTTTTTTAGGACAAGAAAGAAAGAAAGAAATCCAGATACTTTAACCCTCTGGAAAAAATAAATGAGGAGGAGAGATTGCGGGGCTGGGTGGGGATGGTGTGGGAAGGAGCGGGTATCTGAAGTCCTCATATCAGCACGGAGCAGCTGGGTATTCATGGAAGATGCTCTTTTTGAAAAATAGACACTCTCAACATGCACACAATGCCTTTAAGAAAATGCAATTTGTCTGCCATGGGCCCGTGGCAGGAAGTCACCGAGGCTGTTATCAGCACTTTCAAGACCTAACTCTGAATCAAAGGCTACAATTAATAAAGTCACCCTGCCAGGCGTGAAGGGGAGAGCCAACTCTGAAGCCGGCTGGACAGATGCAGGGTGATTTAAAGTAGAATCCTCATAGTTATCACAAGGAGCCGGCCGCATAGCCCCGTCTAATTCAATTTCAGCGTGTGCCACGAGGCGCAGTGAGGAAGGGGCTGAGTAGCCCTGTGCAATGTTCTTCCTTTTCCAGGGAGCAGGGCCCCAGGGCAGGGAGCCAGGCAGGCAAGGAAGGGGCAGAGGGTCCTAAAGGCTGGAGTTTCTCACAGGCAGGGCGGGTGGGGGAAGGGGGTCCCAGGAGAGAGAGACAGTAGGGGAGGTGTGGGGACACCTCAGAGTCTCCCCAGCTCTGCCTGCCAGCTGGGAGGTCCTACACGAGACTGCTCTCACTGGCCTCAGTTGCTGACATGAGAATGGGGGTGAAGATGATGACAGGCTCTCCGGGTTCTCCCCGCTGACTTGGCTCTTGCACCCAGATCCAGAGCTCAGGAGTGGAAGAACTGGGTGGGCTCTGGGAGGCCCCGATTCTGGACCCCGTGAATATTTTTCCTTACACAAGAGAAGGGGAATCAGGCTGTCAGTCAGCTGACCTTCAGACAAGGGCTGATTCTGGCTCCCCATGTGGCCCAGGGTAATCACAGGGTCCTAACACTGGGAAAGTGGCAGGGGGGCCAGAGTCAGGGGGATGGGGTGACACTTGAACAGCCATTGCCGGTCTAGCTGATGGAGGGAGGGACCAGGGCCAAGAAGCCTGAAAAGACAAGGGAACTGGTTCTCTCCTGGGGCCCCCAGGGGGAACCAGCCTTGTGACACCTGATCTGAGCCCCGATGGTGCTGGACTGCCAACCTCCAGACTGTGGGAGAACGAAGATGCGGTTCCAGCCCTTGGTGGTGGTTGTTTCGGCAGCCACAGGACTTAGGCCCCTGAAGGTACTGCTGCGAGGGCTGAGCTGACACCAGCACTGCCAACAGTGTTCTCTGAAGAAGCTCATTAGAAGGGAAAAAAGACCAGCTGAGCAAGTGACTCTCATGCCTACAAACAGTAATCTCGGCCCCTCGAGGTGTCTCTATCAAGGTGCCCAGCTGAGGGGGGCTCTGAGAGTGAGGGCTCTGAGGAACAAGACACACACCTTGTCCAGCAAGAGGACCAGCTTTGTGGTTTGCCTATGAACTGCAGACAGATACCAACCACACGGTCAAGCTACTGCTGTCTCTGGGAGCATGCCCACAGAACAGTGGCCTGGGAAATGCACTGTGGGAAAAAAGGTTCTATGACTAAACAAGATTTTAAAAACTCAGCTTGCCCTATGCCCTTCCAGAAGTTCACTGTATACATTGCACACCAAAGGCTCTGACAAGTCCTGCAGGAAAGAAACCAGTTCCACTCAGTGGCACCCAGGACTGCCACATTTATTAACCACTGATGGCTCCGCCTCCCTTGGCAGCCACTAACACCCCATGCCATGTTCATGGAGGACCGTTCCAGTCCACCCCACACATCCCTCACTCACCAGCTGCCTCCCTCAGGAGGGGCCCCGTTTGGAGGAGAGCAGTGAGTGGAGGGAACAGGTCCCCAGGGGGCAGAGTCTCCACACCCCAGGATGACTGCAGGCCTGGCCACGTGGCCAACCTCTGACTCACCTGGGCTGCAGGGATGCGCCCGGGCCACCACGCAATCGCAGGCTCCCTCATCCCACCTTCAAATGTGGTCTGCTTTCCGCACAGAAAGGGGCCATTACTGCCTCCTGGGGAGGGAGAGTTGTTGCCCATCAGCTGTCTCTATTCCGAGTCCCCCGGCAACACACGCCTTACTGGGGCACTTGCCAGCACTGGCCACACCCAGCAATTCAAAGGTAACACTGCTGGCACCCCGAGGCAGCGAGACCATCATGGAGGCAAAGGACCAGCACAAGGCTGACATGCCTCGAGATGGCTCTGACCCAGGCAACCACCCTGGATGAGGTTGTAGCACAGTGCCCATTTTTTTGGTCCTAAAATGAAGAGCAACTACTCAGAAACAGAGAACATGACCACTCTGTGAGCACAAGACACAGACTCTTTGAGCAAAGCCATGGAGCGTATCCCAACAGCAGGTCACTGGGACGCCCCGCTGCTTTTCAGGCACAACCTTCCTTAAACGTCAGTGTCTAGGAGCATCCATGCATGTGTGAGGAGGTGGGAGTCTAGGTAAAATGCATCAGTCCCCGGGTCCCAGGGGTGGGTCCCTCCGAGACAGGATGCAGATTTGTTTTTGACAAGCCCTGCTGTGAGCAGGTGGTCTCGAAACCATGCCGGGGAAGTGTCCGAGGGCAGAGCCCCCAGCTCTGACTGACCCTATGGCCTGCTGGGCAAGGGGTGCACTGATTTTTACCTCACTGTCATTTGTACTTTTTAGAGACGCACACAGAGGTTCTGTCCACATGGACTCTTCCATAAAGCAGAAACAAAGGCTGGGTGATTAAGCTCAAGTCCAGGCTGGGAGGCTCGTGCTGCTGGCAAGACTGGGCGGCCAGGGCAGGGCTCTCCTGAGTGTCCCCTTCAGGGCTCAGCAGCGACATCAGCATTCAGCTGGCACTGGGCCTTTCTTTGCTCCTTCTCCAGGAGAAAGACGAAGCCCCGTCCACGAGGCTGGGCCACGGACGGCAGGCCCCACAGGACCCTGACTGCCCTGGCCCAGCTGGGCCCGGACCAGGGATTGCTTTTCTGTTGACAACAGGGTCGCTTCCTGGCTTGAGCCAGCCATGCTGTTCCTGTCACTTGAAATTCTGAACCCCAAAACTCCCTGACCACGGGGTCCCCAGGGCCTTCGGATGCAGGCCTGTCCCTGTGGGGTTGACTGCTGTCCGTGGCCTTCCTTCCTGAGCTGCCTCAGTGACTCAGGGTCCTGCTGAGGCCCTGGCTGGTGGCTCAGTGAGTTGGAGCGTCATCCTGCGCTGAAAGGTGGCGGGTTCGATTCCCAGTCAGAGGACACACCCGAGTTGTGGGTTTGATTCCCGGTTAGGGTACAGTGGGAGGCAACCAGTGTTTCTCACATCGATGTTTCCTGTCTCTATCTCTTCCTTCCTCTTTCTAAAAATCAATAAAAATTGTTAAAAAAAAAAAAAGATCAAAAGATATGCGACCACTAAGGTGAACCTCTTTACAGACAGCGAAGTGTGGCCAAGGTACATGCAGCCACCTCACTCCACAAGCTGGAAATCAGAGTGTATTGAAGGACCTGGGGTCATGGCTCTCAGGAGGCCTGCAGGCCCGGCTCAGACACAGAGGCACAGAGCAGGTCTGGAGGATGTGGGGCACGGGCACCCTTGCTGCACCAGGGGCTCTGGGTGCCCCTTTCCCCCACCCCTCTGCAGCCAGCATTGCAGGGGAGGGGACTTGGTCCCTTCCTTCCTGGATACCCTACTCATGAGGCCTTAGTGAGGGAGTCTTGGAGGCTTGTGTGGGGGAGGGGTGGGCTTGGCTGCCAGGGAGGCTGGGAAGTGTGTCTCCTGTATTTTTAGCTCCTGGGGAGATGGACATTGCCACCAACATGAAGGCAGGCTCCCTAAACTCAGAAAAAGGTGCAAATGTGGCTGGTTAGACATGTGACAATGATGTGCCTAAGTTTAGAATAAAAACGCTGATGGGGAACATCAGAGCTTTAGAGGGGAAAGCCCAGGAGTGACCTCATTCAGCTCCTAAATGTGCAGGAGGCTGAAGAGACGTTCCCAGGCCCAGTGAGTGGCAGAGCTAGGACCGAGTGAAGTCCTGGCCTTGGTCTCCGCCCTCCCCACCGAGATCCCCGTCCTGTCCAGGTACCTCCAGGGGAGCCAGAAACAACAAGCAATTCAGAAGAGGGTGGCGGGCAGTCACTTCCCTACACTGACACCCCTTCTTGGGCCAGGAAAGGCCGAGGTGCTCCAGCCTTTCAGGGTGGGAGAGTGCGTCACAGAACGTGGGTGCTGGTGGGCAGTCCCACCAGGCTCGTGTGTGACCAGCCAGAGCCAACCCCATAGGGCAGCTCTCGGGTCTCCTCATATTTGTTCCTACTGGACGGGGCCCCCAGGAACAAATCCAGGACCTCTCCCTCACTGGATGGGATTTCCAGGGACATCCCCCCCGCATGGCAGGGGCCCCCAGCAGAGCCCCCTTCATACTCTGCCCCAGGGTGCCTGAGGGGACCTGAGTGAGTCTTAGGGAACAGTATTCTTGAGAGCAGTGTTGTTTGGGGACACTCTAAATACTTGCCTTCTTTGGGAGCAGATATGAGAGCAGCACCATTGTCAGATGTGAAGAAAACAAATGTGTTCTCCACAATCCTCAGGTCCTGGAGAAGGTTCAGGATCTTCCCCACGCTGTCATCGATCTCCCGGACAGCGTCGCCGTACCTACGGGAAAGATGGAACACTGAGCAGGTGGCCAAGGGCACCAGTGTGATCAAAGACTTCCGGGATGGACAACGAAACAAACTAAATTCACACAGGAGGAGGAAAGCTCAGGTTCTCAGAGCTAAGCTAGGAGAGCGCTGAGCACACTGCCGCAGCCTCCTCCCACCAAGCCTGGGCTGGTGATAGCGCTGAGGCACAGATGCGTCAGTCTTTCTCAACAATCGATAATTAAACACATAATGGCCGGCCAGCGTGGCTCAGTGGTTGAGCATAGACCTATGAACCAGGAGGTCACGGTTCGATTCCCAGTCAGGGCACATGCCCGGGTTACAGGCTTGATCCCCAGTGTGGGTCATGCGGGAGGCAGCCCATCCATGATTCTCTCTCATCATTGATGTTTCTATCTCTCTCCCTCTCCCTTCCTCTGAAATCAATAAAAATATATATTTTAAAAAAGCCACATAATGATATTGAGTGCCCTGTCCCAGGATGTAATCAAGCACGACCGAACCTCTTAAGCGGGAAGGGAGGCCCATGTCTCTACCACCAAGGACTCACCGCCCTCGCTGACTGGTGCCTAAGAAAGACTTAGAAGCATAAACAGGCGCATGTGTGGCGTCGATGGCCCAGTAGAGGAAGAAGGGGCGCGGAGCTGCTTGCTGCCTCTTAATGAAATCCAGGGCTTCCTGAGGAGAAGAACACATCAGCTGCCCCTGCCCGAAGCCGGAACTCCCCACCCCAGAGCCTGCCAGCCCAGCTTCCATTACCTGTAAGTAGATCTGGGTCAGGTTGGCTTCTCCAGTTTGGGGATTAATTGGAAATTCTTCATAAAATCTGAAGGAACAGATCCAGAGAGAAATGAAGTTTCAGGTAAAGAAAGCCTCTTCGCCATGATTTCAGAGGCAAAGTCACAAGCCTCATTTAAAAGAACGCTGGAGATGCTCAACTTATGAACAAATGAAATTGGAAGCTCACACTGTCCTGAGCTCACAGTCTCCTCAAGGACAGAGTGGGGCTCAGACTGGCTGCCATGGTCACCATTTAGGAAAAGGAGGAAGCACTGTGTAAGGGCAGAGAGGACAGTGAGAGAGACGAAGGCAAGGGGCAGGTCCTTGTTACTGAGGCTGGGTGACCACAAATGAGTGGGTTTTCTTTCTGAGGCAACAGAAATCTTCTGAAACTGGTGATGGCTGCAAATGCTGTGAATGTACCAGAAAGCCCTGAACTGCGCATTTTTTAAAAAAAATATATATATTTTATTGATTTTTTTTACAAGAGAGGAATGGAGAGGGATAGAGAGTTAGAAACATCAATGAGAGAGAAACATTGATTAGCTGCCCCCTGCACACCCCCTACTGGGGATGTGCCCGAAACCAAGGTACATGCCCTTGACTGGAATCGAAACTGGGACCTTTGAGTCCGCAGGCCGACGCTCTCTCTATCCACTGAGCCAAACCAGTTAGGGCTGAACTGCACATTTTACATAAATGGGTAAACTGTCTCACGTGTGAATTCTCTTAAAAAAGCTACTATTAAAAAAGGTAAGGAACCCAGCCGGTTTGGCTGAGTGGATAGAGCGTCAGCCTGTGGACTGAAGGGTCCTGGGTTCAATTCTGGTCAAGGGCACATGCCCGGGTTTTGGGCTCGTTCCCCAGTGGGGGGTGTGCAGGCGGCAGCCAATCAATGATTCTCTCTCATCACTGATGTTCCTCTCTCTCTTCCCCTCTCCCTTTCTCTCTGAAATAAATTTTAAAAAGCAAACAGAAGGCAAGGAGGTGGCCCAGCTTCTTGGCTGATATATAATGAGGACCAACCAAAAATTAATAATAAAAAAGGAAGAAAGAAAAATTAAGCCAAACAAAACTCAAGAAAGACCAGGCATGACCACTCCGTAGGTGCCCCGCTGCCAGGATGTGGACAGGACCAGGGCAATCCTAGGGCCACCTGCCCTTCAGATAGCGATTTGCTCTTGGCAGGTTCACAAGAAGGGTTCACCCCATCAGATCCTCTGTGATGATCCCCATTTCCTCAACATCTAGTGTGCAGCCAACATGCCAACTTGGCCTCTGGAGCAGGAACCCAGGACCTGCCACAGGGCTGCATGGACCTGTGCGTGCAAACTGTGAACGGATACCATGTGAACACACCTTGTTCTGGAGAGCATCTTTGGCTCTCATCATATTTTCTAAAAAGCTGAGAGGCCCCGTAGGTGTGGCTCAAGTGGTAGCCCAGGCTGTGAGTCCTATACCGCTCTGGGCTGGACAACCAGCTGCCAAAGCAGGACCCAGTACACTGGGACTCCAGTGCTGGTGGGCAGGTGTTTCCAGAAACTCCGTCCAGCTCCTGGGCAGCCCCAGAGGGCAAGGGCTGGGCTCGGCATCTAAGGGAGAGAAGGGAAGGGACCATTACCTGCCGACCATCTCCCAGTCCCGGTACACAGGGATGTTGGGCCTGGCCCTGTTGTCATAAGGTCCAAAGTGACAGTTGGGGGATCCAAACCACTCATCAAATCCATGCTTCAGGGGGTGGAACCGAGGCCTGTGGCCCAGATGCCTGGAAATAGGAACCCAGGACACTTCAGGAAGTCCCACATAGGGCACCCCACAGTTCTAAGCAGCAACAGCCCATTACCTTCACAGAACATTTAATGAAAGAATGTCCCTCCAGCACCCGAAGTATGCTAAGCCCAGGCACAGAAAGACCTCACCCCAAGGAGATTCAGGACTGCCTGCCTTCCCCCAGCGACACTGCCAGCCTATCGCTAAGGGCCACAGACTGGGACAGTGCCAGGACCGCTAGTGCTGCTCACCAACCCAGTGCCGTGGCCAGAGACGGGCTGGGTATGACTAGGAGAGCACAGCGATTTGCCTGCAGGCGACAACTGTCAAGCTGTTCGGAATCCCAGTTGCTCTGCTTGGAGCAGCGTGGGTGCCACCCTGTGGGTGTCACGCAAAGCTGTGAGAGCCTCTTGCCAGGCTGTGCCTGCTTCCCTGTCCCGAATGCCCCTTCCCCTTGGGGGCACTTAACCGAGGGTCCTCTTGCCAATGGGAGGGGCTGACACGCTCCCATCTGAATCAGGTTCCAGTGGTCCCTGAGCATGGGCCCACGTGTTCCTTGGAGTTCAGGGCTAATAGAGGTAGTTCTGGGTCCTGGCCTTGTGGGCAGCCCCACTCCACCCTGGAAAGTGGATGGATTCCTAGGTTTTTGTTTGCAGGCAGCCCCTCACAGCGACGTGCTTTTGGAAAGCTGTGTCTCTGGAGTGGAGGGTTCTAGTCCTCTGCTGCACTTGGGCAGCCCCATCCTGACTGCTCAGAGGCCACACGAACTCCAAGTCACTGTGAGCTCACTGCACCACCCCTCACTCGGTCAGAGGACACGCTGAGTGGCGGCGAGGGAGGCTTGGGCGGATGCAGGCCAGAACGGAGCCAGCCGGCACCTGGGCAGCGGTGATGCCTATCTTGGGGCCTCGGTTCCCCACTACTGGCTGTAAAATGCTCTGCTTCCAGACAGCTGCCTGGCACCCACCCTGGGCCTCTCCAGCCTCTCCGCCAGGTGCATGTCAGTCTGCTGTGACGTCTGTGCTTGGTGCTTCCTCACGTGACCCGTGTCTTCTCTGGGCCACTGCTACACGCCCCGTCATTTCTCAATACCTCGCTCCAGCACTGGCTGTGGGGGACTCTCTTGAGTACCCACATCCATTAGCTCAAATGGCCTTTGCTTAAGAGAATCACCAGCCAACATCTTCATGTTGAGATGTCAATTCAAAGTGCTTATTCCAAAACAGCAGCGGGGCCAGCCCTACTCAAAGGTGAGCTGTATCGGCATCAGATCGCAGCCCCTCTCACAGGAGTCCAGGTTCCTTGGTTGGGCTGGGGGAATCCAAGTCTGTGGTGCTGGGGCCCTGAGGCAGGACGTCAGAGCAGCCACAACCATGCCAACCAACATCTCCCACTACAGCCTTGTGACAGGACCCCCACCGGGTCAAGGAGAGGCCAAGCCCTCTACTAGGCCTCCCAGAACCAGCCACCCGACCCTGGCTCATCCACTAGCACTGCCCACCTCCTCGAGTTCCGCCAGAGCGGCTTCTCTGGGCCCCATCAGACTCCTCCTCCTGCAATCATCTTCTCCTCACAGGGATACACTCCCATTGCAGTTCTGGCTGCCCCGAGGCAGTGGCTATGAATGGGAGGCTGCTGGACCCAAGGCAGAGCTGCCAGGCTTGGCACAGAGTACTGGTCATCGGGGGCTCTTACTTACGCCAGCGCAGCCCCGACACAGCCGGCCTCTGCCAGTCTCCCTAGGCCTCCCGGCAAAGCACTGCACCATGCAGGCAACAGGGCTCCCTCAGCCCAATGTACCCCCACCAGCTCCATTCTGTAGGCACTACCTCCTCTGAGCTCATCTGTCTGGCAGGCATCTCCCAACCTGTCTCAGGAGGGAGAAAGCATTCATTAGGCAGCCTCCAGATCACCAGGATTTTCTGACGGTTACTCTCCCAGTTTCTGGGGATCTCCCATCCCTGTGAGTGTCAACATGCAAAGAGCAGCAGTTCCAAAGGGGCACCGACAAGGCGCTCATCCCTGAGAAAGCACTGATGGTGACTATAGAGGGGCTAGGGCACATGGTCCACAGTGTGTTAGAGAGAAGACTAGGGATGAAAAATCATGAAGGCTTCCTGTAGGAAGTGGGTTTGCTGTTCTCCAAAGGCCCCAACACCCATGAAAGGAAAGAGGATGCCTGACCTTTACACCAACCCACTTAGGTATCCTCAGGGAGTAAGAGACAGAAACGCTTAACATGCTTAAAACAGCATAAACAGCATGCGTAGGAACGTGAGCTTCTGCACCATGATCATTTGATGCCAATGACTCCCCACTGCATGACTACATGACTATTCTCTTCCTCGTGGTTGCTGCTGCTGCTTTTTTTTTTTTGCTTCTCAATGTTTCTTATTCTAGGGTGTTTTTAAAAAACCTAATAAAACTAGAGGCCTGGTGCATGAAATTCATGGGGTGCGTGGGGGGTGGAGGGGAAAGTACCCTCAGCTCAGCCTGCACCCTCTCCAATCCAGGACATCCCTCTCACAATCCTGGACTGCTGGCTCCTAACTGCCCCCCTGCCAGTCTCATCACCCCTAACTGCCTCTGCCTGCTGGCCTGATCGCCCCCAACTGCCCTCTTTCCCCGCTGGCCTGGTTGCCCCCAACTGCCCCCTCGCCAGCCTGGTCACCCCATGCAGCCTGCTGCTCGGTCGTTTGATTGCCCCTCTCTAACACCCCTCCCGGCCTGGTTGCTCCATGCAACCTGCTGCTCAGTCGTTTGGTTGCCCCTCACTAACACTCCTGCCAGCCTGGTTGCCCCACACAGCCTGTTCAGTTGTCTGTTCGGTTGTTTTGGTTGTGACGGTTGCTTAGGCTTTTATATAGATAGATGGATATTTCTGAACAACATAGGAACACCTCTGTAACCACCAATCTTGACATGGCTTCTGTGTATCCTTAGTTATAGGACTTCTATTCAGCTAGACTTCAGGCAGTTCATGGTAATGGCTGTTCTGTAGCCTAGTTTTAATTTGATATGGTTGTTGGAGGAGGTGAGCACAGCGTTTATCTACTCTGCCATCTAGACCACTAGTTGTTTCTTGATTACACCACCAGACAGAGCTCTTGTGCTTGCTCACAAAGAATGTTATCCATGACAGCACTGCATGTGCAATAATATGGCTCCTCTGGTGACACTGCAGCACCAGGCAGCACCAGGAGAGGAATAGGGAGAAGGGACAGGTGGCTGGCATGTGCCTATGCAAGGAGAACGACAGTCTCACAGCTAACACCCCAGCCTAGAGACGGGAAGTCCCATCAGCATGGCCATCCCAGCTTTTGAAGGAATGCTTTAGACATCTCTCCGGACCTGGAAGTCAAAGACTCTGTTTCCCCGTTTGGAAATTGCAGCAATGGCGCCAGGCAGCTGTCAGGACTCACCATTTGCCTACGATCTTGCTGACGTAGCCGGCCCCCTTCAGCAGCTCGGGCAGGAGGAGCTCGGTGTCCGGGATGCCACCCACGACCTCCTGAGGCGTATAGGCTGGAAGAGCACCACAGCGTGTGAACCACTCACACACACAGAAGTGCTGCCGAAGACCATGGACCTGAAAACTGGCCCTTCAGTGTCAATGGGGAAAGCCCTGGTGAGGAGCTGGCACTGCTGCATGGTACTTTTGGGGTCTTCCAAGCACTTTCTCAAAGTAAGCACAGTACTGGGTGGGGACAGACCTGCAGAGGGGTTGGGACTATCGAGCAGACCCCATGCCCCTGCCCTCGCAGCTGGTGTGCCCGGGGGTCTCCGGAACATGTCATCTGATACCACGAGGGCCCCACTCACACCAGGCTCCCCTGTGCTTTCTATACTATGCTTCTCCAAGGGTGTTCCCTGCTGACCTCACAGTGTCTGGCTTCCTCAGGCAGTGCTCCTTGAGGGGGTGGGGGTGGGGCATGCACAACCCACCAGACTGTGCAGGGCAGCCCTGGGACAGAACACGGCAGGAAAGGAGCAGTGAGCAGTGACCGGAGCTCTGCCCTGAATCCCTGAGACCTCGCATTAACCTCACCTTCCTTTCTACTTGCCTAAAATGCATCGTTTTTTATGGAAGTGCCACAATCTGTTTTAAAATGGCATGTTGTAATCCAAACAAAGCCCCTGACCTTGGGTAATGAATGCTGTCCTGGGGAAGGAAGGTCATATGGGAGAATGGGTGACACATGCCCCTCCCTTGCCCCCTCTGGTCCTCGGCCTCCCAGACCTTTGGCGCAGCCCAAATGCACACGCACCGTTCCTGGCCTGCCCGTTGGTGGTGTAGAAGCCATTGCGGATGGGCAGACGTCCAGTGAGCAGGGCAGCCCTGGCTGCATGGAGGCAAAAAACCAGAAACACGATGAGAATGCTCATGCGTCAGGCCTGTGGCCAGCTCTGCAGAGCTTCTAAGTCCCCACCAGACTCCAGAGCTGGGTGGGCAGACCACCCCTGTCCTGAGGGGCTCAGAGGTCGGTCGCCGGGGAGTTCTGGCCAGGCCCTGCAGCTCAGCGTCTCCAGGCCTGCAATCACTCTGCCCGGCTCCCAGGCCACTGAGATGCAGGATCCTAGTGGCGCCTTGGGGGCTCCCCACCCAGCATTACTTTCCTTCTTAAGGTGAGCATTCATGTAGAAGCCCCTGAGCAGCAGTGATTCTCCTGGACAGGAGGAACAGGCTGCCCCACCCCGCACCCTGCCCCTTTCCCCAGGTGGAGAACCACTTCCCAGCCTCAGCACCTGGAATTAGCACCACCACATGCAGCGACTTTGGCCTCAGCGATCCTTAGAGGGGACAAGCCCTCAGTGGCCTACGGCCCCATGCCTCACACAAGCAGCCTGGGACCCAATGCGCCAGGAAGCCAACAGAAAGGCCACCCGCCTGCCAGACCCCTTCGCCCTCAAGGAAATGCAGTGAAGCTGCTGCCTTTGCAGGGCAGCCTGCTCCTCATGCCGGACCCCTCCCCCCACTGGCTCTATGCTGCACTGTGCCCACCTCCCCTGCCTACTCCCTGTGCCCGTGGGCCCCCCCCCCGACTTACATGGCGAGCACAGGGGGTTGGCCGTGTAGAAGTTTGGGAAAAGCATGCCCTCAGCGGCCATCCGGTCCAAATTCGGGGTCTCTCTGGAGGGCTCTCCATATACTCCCAGGTCACCCCACCCCATCTGCAGGAAAAAGCATGGAGAGGTGGACCAAACCTCCTCCTGTCTTGGGGCCCGTGCCACAGAGCTCCCTCACAACCCAACGCCGGGTATGGCACAGGGAGCATGAGCAGCAGCTGAGCTTTGGGGCTCACCTCTGCCCCAGGCTCCACACAGAGAAGAAGCCCTCATACGTGTGTCGTGCAGACTGAGACTGAACAGCAAGTGGAAGGCTCCCCACAAAGCTGAATGGAGCGCGGCCACGCGACCCAGCGGCTCCACACAAACCACCTGCACGTGCATAGCAGCATGGTTCACGAGGCCCACAGGGAACACCCCGTGTCCGTCAGGTGAGCAACGAATAAACACAACATGGTCTACCTGTCTGGCACTGGGTTAACAGCGGCTCCCAAATTTACAACGTCCACCCAGAACCCGTGAATGTAACCTCATTTGGAAGCGCAGATGTGATCAGCTAAGATGAGGGCATACCGAGCCCTGAGCCCGATGACTGGTGTCCGTATAGGAGGAGGAGGCACAGACACACAGGGGAGACAGCGAAGGGAACGACTGGAGCAATGCATTTACAAGCCGGGGAGAGGCAGGAAGGATCTTCCTGCGGAATCTCAGGGGAAACCAGCTCTGCCAATACCTTGATTTCAGACTCTGGCCTCCAGAGCTGGGAAAGGAAAGACTTCTGTTGTTTTAAGGCACCAAATGTGTAATAATTTGTTATGCTCCAGGAAAAGTAACACACACACTATAAACGACCACTACAGCCTGGATGAACTGTGACGAGGTCCCTCCGAGCTGGGTCTCCTCAGATGTCCCGAGTATGAGCCCCGGGTGGCACTTTCACAGTGGCTAACTGCTCTCTTCTCCCAGACAAGGGGCAGGAGGTGGAAAGAGCTGCAGCTGTGGAACAGGGCCCAGGGGGCCAAGGCTGCTCCGGCCTCAGCTGCATGTTGCGGGCCTTCCCTCACGGAGTGACACACTACCCCCTCCAGGTAAAGTATCTGAGCACCAAACCTGGAGTGAAATGACCACCTGACCTAGTGATTCCACTCCTGGGTGTCCCTGAAACAGAGCTGAAAACATATGTCTACGCGAGAATGTACGATGATGGCCACAGCAGTGCTACTCCCAGTTGCCAAAGGGTATAGACAACCAAGTGCCAGCTGATGATGCATGAACACCCTTGTCCATCCAAACCCTGGAACACTACTCAGCCACAAAAAGGAATGAAGCACTAACACATGCTACAACGTGGGTGAACCTCATGCACAAAATTCACGCAAGGGGCTCGGCCCTCGCAGCCACGGTGGCTTGCCTTGGCCCTTGCAGCCTTGGCTTTGTCCTGAAGGTCGTCTGGAAGGTCGTTTGGCCGTCTGGTCTAATTAGCGTATTACGATGCCCAGAGAAAGCAAATCCACAGAGGCAGAAAGCAGACTGGTAGTTGCCAGGAGCCAAGGGAGGAGAATAGGCAGTGACTGCCAGTGGGGACGGGGCCTTTTTGGGGTGATGAGAAGGATCTGAAGTTGACTGTGATGATGGCTGCACAATGCTGCGACTACCCTAGAAATCACTGGATTGTAACTGGGTGCACTGCATGTACTGCGAACTATGTCTCAGCAGAGCAGTTAGAAAGGTGCAGGCACCTGTGTTCTGCTGAGCCTGGTAAGACCAGTGGTTCCCGTTTCTCCAGGGGCCTCTGGTGAGCCGGCCAACAAGAAATCTCAGGCCTGTATTAAAGGACAAAGGTCTGAACTTAGAGGAAAGTGCTCACCTAGACTAGACCCAGCAGTGTGCTGACCTGGAAAATTTGGAAGCCACTGGATTGACTCTGCAGACATTTTGGAGAGTTGGGCCAGGTGATCTCATGAAGAGATTTGGCAACTATAGGTCATACAGGGACGGCTATCCATGCAGATCTGCCAGGATGGTCCAGTTAGGTCTATTGTCTGACTAATTATTAATGGGCCTTCTCTGCATTGTAGGTTACACAGCCACCCTTCCCATAAGGGTGAACCCAGGGGTGGCACTGCCTCAGGTGAGACCCGGCTCCCATGCTTCTCCCAGCCACTGCCTTCTCCTGTTGCTCCCAGCTCCTAGCTTTAGGCTGGCTGTGACACATGGGGGTCTGAGAGCCACTCAGGGCCTTTGCCTTTGGACCTGCTATCTGCTCTCAAAGGCCCTTATCGCTTTAGGGTTCTGGTTTTGGCACTTTTAGCTTTGGATTTCTTTGGAGATGGTTTATTTTAAAGTCATTGAAATAGCTTTTCCATTTGGTAACAATAGGAGCTGAAATGAAATATGTGCCGGAAGAGAGGTACAGCCAACAGAAGAAAGGAAGGTGGGGTGCTCTTGGGTGGAGAAGGGACGTGTCTGAGTTCACCAACCCCACAGAAATTTTGCATGTCCAGGTCACTGCCCATGTGCCCAGGTTGGGGGCCGTGGGAGCAGGAAAGCACCTTAGTAGCATCTGCTGACTTAGCAGGAGCCCCAGTACAGGCCGAGAGGACACAGCTTGCTTGAGGCCTGCCCTGGAAAGGGCTCCCAGGCTGCATGCTTGAGGCTCCTTCCTGCCCCCACCCCACACCACCCCAAGTGTGGATTTGTCCTCTTAGGCACAAATGGGCTGTTGTCTCTCTGGGCAGAGCAAGTCCTGGGTTGGAGGAACAAGAGAAGTAGAGGGGCTGGTCACATGGCATCTTTTGCCTGGCACCCACCCAAGTTCCAGGAGGAAGGCAGGTGCTTAATATGTCACATTTACATAAACAATGCAGGTGTAGGGTGCCTTCTTATTGGGGAATTATGGGATATTCCCCAAATGTCAGGTTCCAGATGCCAGGCAAGGGCCAACCTGCTTACAGGAAGGCCTTTCTGAGGCCAGCAGTCACTGGCCCACTGTTTTAACTCGTCTGCTCGACACCATTCTGTTATTAGCTTCCTTCACTACAAAAATAGGAATATTAACAGCCACCTTGCAGTTATCAGGGAATAAGTGAAATCAACCCACAGGCAGTATTTAGCATCTTCTTCTCTCTTCCACATGACCATCCATGTTCACAGGGAACGAAAGTCACAGGACTTACAGTTCGCTTCCTGCTCACAACCCTCCTTTCATTCAGAATCCCTAGGCTTTGGAGCAATGCAAGAATCAGTCACTGCTGGCTACAAGGGACTGTTGTACAGACACACACGCACTGAAGGATTGGCTTCCCAGGGTCCACTGACTGGCTCCGGAGGCGATTAATCAATGTGTCTCCATCACATTGAGGTTGGGGGCACCTGCTTGATGGGCCCACCACGGTCATATTGACGCTGGCCTCCGTGCAGCTGACTTTAAACTTCCTCAGTAGTCAGAGTGGTCCTTCTTAGAACTGTTTTGCAAATAAGGGACCGAGACACCAAGAGGGCGAGGCCCTCGGGAGCAGGAGTGGTCTTGGCCCCGTTGGGCTGGAATGTCCCAGGAGGGAGCTCTGTCCCCACTGACCCTGGCCTCATCAGCCTCGGAGAACAGAGCTGAGTCAGGTCCACTGAAGAAACGGTTCTCAACATCTTCTAAACTCATTCAGTGCTTGTCTACCAGGACTGTCCTGGGTCTGAGGACACACTGGGGATGAGGAGGCAGATGCTATCCCTACCCTCATCAGGTGTGTTATGCAAAGTACTGAAGTCCCTGAAAACCTCAGTGTATTGTTTGTGGATTCCAAAGAAATGACCTGGAGGATTTGGCTGTAAGAGACATGGGTTTATTAGGACTTAGGTGTAAACTGGTGGCGGCCGACCAGTGAAAGTTACTGCTGTACCGGCTGCCACCGATCAAACTGAATCACCAAGTCCTATCCAGCCTGCAGATGCACTAGGGGGTGGCCAGCCAATGCTCTTATTTCACTGTCATCCAAGACTTTCGCAGCACGAGGTTTCAAAGAGTACTGAAAACAGAAAAACATACCCTAGCTGGTTTCTCAGTGGTTAGAGCATCAGCCTGTGGACTGAGGGGTCACAGGTTTGATTCCTGATCAAGGCCTCAGTCCCTGGCCTGGGTCAGGGTATGCGTGGGAGGCAATCAATCAACGTGTCTCATTGAGGTTTCTTCTCTCTCTCTCCTTGCTCCCTTCCTCTCTTCCACTTTTTCTAAAAATCAATGGAAAAAATATCCTCGAGCCAGGATTTAAAAAAAGGAAAACAGAAAAGCGGCGTGCAGGGGGAGGAGGAGAGGTACTGGGTGAGGTCAAAGCACTAGCTGTTTTCTTGCCTGAGGAGCTGGCAGGGCTCCCAAGGTCTCACAGTCCGCTTACTGGTGGCCTTCACTATGTCTCCCACAGGGTGGGAGGGGGAGCGGGAGCATGGGAAGGGGCCCATGTTCCCATTTGCTATATAAGGTGCCACCCTGGATGAGAGGGTCTGCCTGCCTACTCCATCCTGCTCCCTGACTGGCTCTGGAGTGGGAGTGGTGGTGGGGATAGTGTTTGGCTAGAGGCCTCGGCTACATAGACCAGCAGACCCCTCCCCAGCCCGTGAGCCTGGCTCAGGGGTATGAACTGAGTCTTCATGGTAGTGCACCCTCTCACTGGGCCTTCGGACCATAAAGACCGGGGAAGGCACAGAGCAAGGGGCTTCTGGATCCCGCTGCCTAAAGTCAAGGCTGTCCCAGGCTGTAAGTCAGGAGAGTTTGGTTCCCTGTTTTGCATAAGTCACTTTGCATGCATTTTCTGCTATTTCCCACCAAAACATCCTGACCTGTCCACATTTGCTGACCAGGGCAAAAGTCTTCCAGACTTCTTTGGTGTCAGCTGCCAGAGAAGCCAAAGCCATAAGAAGGAAACGGCACCCTGGCCACTGTTCCGGTTCCTGCTGCCCCACCCCGGGGCACCCAAGCAGGAAGGCTCCCCACGTCAGCTCCTCTCGAGTAAAAATACTCCCAGTGCTGGTCATGGTCCACCACTCAGAAGCTCCAGGGCCTAAGCGACACTCCCAACAGAAACACACAGGAGCTGCCTGTGTAAGTCTGCACTTTCTAATAGCTTCATTAAAAAGGCAAAAAGAAAGATGAATGAGGGCTAACTTACTTTATCTAACTCAATACAGGCATACCTCATTTTATCTGCACTTTGCTTCATTGTGCTTCGTAGGTGTTTTGTGTTTTAATAAGCTGAAGGCATGACTCTCCACCAGCAAAAATGTCACGACTCACTTTACCATGACACTTGCTTTATTGCGATACTTCTATTGCAGGGGTCTGAAACCAGACCTGCAAAATCTCCGAAGTATGTACATGTATCCAAAATGTTATCACTTTAAGAAACCTTCAATAAGCTGGAGGGCACATGACTTGCTTCACATATTTACCCTGGAGAGAAGGGGAAGGGGCAGAAACCTCACAGACGCGGCACTCAGCCAGGGTCTCACCATTGGAAAGGGATTGCTTGAACAAGCCTGGCCAGGGACTCCAGCTTTGAGGAGACTGAATATTGAAACAAAAAGCAAGCATTTCCAAGACTAACGTGTTGTTCATTAGGAAGCAGTTTCCCTCCTGGCCATTAGGATGGATCAGCTGAAGAGCTGCAGAATCTGCTACAGAAGCAGTCATCGTCTGAAGAATTTACGAGACTAAAAATAAGGATGTCCAGGGTTATCTCTGGGTGGTGGGATTATGGGTGGGTTTCTATGATCTTTTCAGGTTCATCTGAATGTTGTTAATTTTTCATAATAAAAATCATTATTATAATAAAAAATTAAGTAAGATTTGTTCTTGTTAATCCTCACCTGAGGATGTCATTTTCCATTGATTTTTAAAGAGAGTAAAAGGGAGGAAGGCAGAGGGAGAGAGAGGGACAGGAAGGGAGAGAGGAAAAGCGAGAGAGGGAGCCATCAATGTAAGGGAGACACACTGACTGGGTGCCCCCCCCGCACGCACCCGGACTGGGCATCAAACCTACACTGCAACCCAGGTACCTACCCTTGATGGGGACTCAATCCTGCGACCCTTTAGTGCGATATAGGGAGGGGGAAGGGGGGCAATGCTCTAACCACTGAGAACACCGGCCCGGGCAAAGTGAAAAAAAAAAAATTTTTTTTAACATTCTTTTTCTTGTACTGAGTCTTGGAAATCTGAGGATATTTTACACACTCGGCACCTCTCCATCCAGACCAGCCAGGGCTGTCCAACAGCCACGTGAGGCTCCTGGGCCTTTGTTCAAAGGCTCCTGTGAGCATCTCTGCTGGCCTTTTGGGGAACTCTGAGCTATATTTACTCACAGCTCTTCTGACACCAACTGTGGGGGATTTCCACGCCAGCTCAAGGGCTCAATCCCACATGACTGACCCCCTTTGGCTGTCCACGAGTCCTGGGCCTCCTGAACTTCTGACCTGCCTGCTATCAGCTGGGTGTACAGACCTGCGTAAGTCCCACAACTTGCTAGAACAGCTCACAGAACTCAGGAAATGCTATATTTACTATCACATGTTCGTTACAAAGGAAGAGGTGCCTGGGCTGAGGTATGGGGAAGGAGGCCCAAGGAGCTCCCTCCCCCTCTCTCCTGCTCCTCCACAAGTTCCTGTTGTTCAGGGTTTTTTCCAAAGGAGGTTTTGTTACACAGTTGATTGAATCATTGACCTCTGGCAATGGAACTCAATCTCCAGCCACCCATTCTTCCCTCTAATCACACCTTGGCCTTCTGAGGGCCTCATCCTGAAGCTCCTCAGGGCCCCAGCCATCTAACTCATCACCACACCACAGACACCACTCTCCCTCCAAGAGCTTTAGGAGCTGTATGCTAGGACCCTGTCTGATCATACTACAGGACCTGACGTCACAGCCTGCCCTCTGCCCTGCTCAGTCCTCACATCACCGTGAGGAGAGCTGGACAGAGAGGACACAGGCTCCAGGAGCTCCTCCAGGAACTTCTCCAAGCTCAGGCGAGTAGGATCTCCAATCCAGGTTTGTCTGCATCCGTACTTTACCAGAATTCCCTTTTCACTCCCGGGCTGGAAAGGTGCGCAGGGGCAGAGTTGCAAAGGGACAAGCGAACCACTCTGCTCCCATGCAGGAATCCTGCTACCTTGCTACTCTCCAAAGGGCTGGCCCCCCAGTGTGACCTTGCGCCTGGCGCTGCAGACACACCTGACAGGGGACATTATTCCTCTTCAGCTAAAGACCTGACCTTTGTCTACAATTCTCAACAGGGACATAGGTACCTGCCCAGGTGGACAGGGGCTGCTCTGGGGCAGGGCGGGTGCAGAGCATCGACTTTCTAAACAGGCAGAGCCTCAGTCTTGGTCAGTTTGTCACTCCCTTCCCTGCCCCTGGACGCACGGGGTGGGCGGGCAGGGTTGAGCAGGGGCTGCTACGAGGCTGGTCCTCACCTGGCCAGGGCGGCAGCGGATCTGGGCTGCCCTTCCGCCCTTCCACCCTTCCAGAGCGGGAGGGGCAAGAAAGGAACAAACAGCGCAGGAGGGCTCTTCTCCCAGTCTGGACATCACTACCTCGCTTCAGCTTCACTCGCCCGCGAGGGTGCAGTCCGCAGGGCCGGGCCGTTCCTCCCACGGCACTCCCCGACCACGGCCGCCCCGATCCGCCGCCCTGTGCGCAGCGTCCTCCCGGAGCCCAGCCCGCACTCACATCGTCCATGAGCAGGAGGAGGATATTGGGTGGCTGCGGGGTGCCCCGGGCCCCCAGCACCCCTACACTCATCGCCAGCAGCAGCCGCCACCGCATCGCCGCAGCAACCGCCGCCATGGCAACCACGCCGGGAGCGGCAGAAGCCCGGCGGGCGGCGGGAACAGGGCGGGCAGCATTTCCGGCCGGGCGACGGGGCGGGGCCAGGCCGGCTGAGTGACAGAAGGGGCGGGTCCCGGGCGGCCGCGTGACCGGCTGGGGGTCACGTGCTGTGCCGACCGGGCCTCCCAAGATGGCGGTGTGCGTGGCGGTGATCGCCAAGGAGGTGCGTAGGCGGGCGGCGGGCGGCCCCGCAGTGCTGCGGCGCTCGCCGGGGACCCCTGCATAGGCCCCGCTCCCCTGCCCTGTGGGCCCCGGAGGGACCAGCCCGCGGCCTTCGCGGAGCGGACGGCGTCGGGGCGGTTCCGGGGAGGCGCCGCCTACATCCGCTCCTGCAGCTGCGCAGGCGTCATCCCCGGGCGGACAGGAGCCGGGACCTCCTTTCCCGCTTGGGCCCGGCCCGCCACCCCCTCCCTGTACCCCCCCTCGCCCCCGAGTCAGCCGCCCACTCCTCCGTCCTGCTCCACCGCACACGCCGGGCCACGCCGGCGCCCACGCAGCCCTGAGACACAACACACAGCAGTCACCGCGCTGCTTTGAAAACAGATCAGATCGCGTCCCCTCCCCCCCCCCCCCCCCGCCCCGAAGTCTCCTGTGCCGCTCAGTGCTGCCGTCGGGCTAACCCGGCCTCCTCCTCCCGTCCCTATGGAGCGCCCTCCACTCCAAAGCAGCGGGCTCTGCTCCCTCACTCCAAAGGCCGGGAGCGCCGCTGCCCCGGCCCCTTTCCCCATCTTCCACCCCCTTCGCCGGCCACCATAGGTTTAACTTCCTGGGAAGCTGCGTCTGCCTCCTGACACTGAGCCGGGAGGCTGTCCGCAGGCTCCTGTTGCCGTGCCCTTCTGTGTGCCCTGTGAGACCCGGCGCACGAGGCGCCCCTGCTCCTGAGTGCTGGCTTCCTTCTCAGCCACAGCACGTTACTTCCTTGTGGGTGCATTTGTCAGCCGCTCTAGAGTACGGTGTGCATGGCGGTGCTCACTGTCTGGGCAGCGCCAGGCAAGGGACAGAAGCAGTGAACTCTGACATGAGGGAGCCCCCAGGAAGATGCTCTTAACTCCGAGATGCAGATGGTCAGAAATGGATATGAAGAGATGGAGGGAGGTTTGAACCAAGCCTGGAAGAGTTCATTCAGTGAGAGGGCAGGCCCGTGCCTCTGCTAAGGCGGAGAGATCGCAAGAGGTGGTGTGTCAGGAAACAGCCAGTAGTAGGGGCCCGGAGGAGAGCCGAGCTGGGCCTCGGCCGCACAGAGGAGGGAAGTGACCTCTCCAGGGGACAGGTTAGTTGTCAGACTGGGCTCAGATCCATTTTTGTGAGCCATCTTTTTTTTTTTTTTTTTTTCTGCCCACCCTAGCGATGCCCCTTTGCAGGCAATATGTAAGGCAGTGCCCACAACAGTCTGGAAAATTAACCAACGGGTTCTAGAGAGTGAGAGTGTGTTCCTGTGGCTAGTTGGCCCTTGCTGGTCCTCCACCCTAAGTGCTCTGGCCTCGCTTTCGTCATGGGTGCACACAGAGGAGATCTGCATCACTTCAGTTGCCGTCATCCTCTCTTGCAGAATTACCCTCTTTACATCCGCAGTGTCCCCACGGAGAATGAGCTGAAGTTCCACTACATGGTGCACACGTCGCTGGACGTGGTGGATGAGAAGATCTCTGCAATGGGGAAGGCCCTGGTGGACCAGAGGGAGCTTTACCTGGGCCTGCTGTACCCCACGGAGGACTACAAGGTGTATCCTTC
>PVJC01008558.1:0-27756 GCA_004026665.1 Murina feae
ACACACACAGAAGGCGCCTGGCAGACTGGGGCCATCATAGGACATCCACTGAGGGGTCCCAAACTGTGAGAGGGCACAGGCTGGGCTGAGGGACTCCCTCCACCCCGAGTGCACAAATTTTTGTGCACCGGGCCCCTAGTTATATACATAAGTCATAATTTACTGTAGCTTGTCATATAGTCTACCACTGCTGGATATTTAGATGTTTCTAGTTTGAAGCTTTGATAGCTAATTTTAGATAACATGGCCAGGCCATGGTGAAAATATATTTAAATGTTTCTGTGTGGGTGTTTTTGGATAAGATTTAAATTTAAATTGGCGTACCCTGAGTAAAGCAGATTTCACTCCATAATGTGAGTAGATCTCATTCAATCAGTTGAAAGCCTCAATAGAACACAGCACTGACCCACCGCAGAGCAAAAGCGAGTTCAACAGTTCCTTTTGACTTCATATGGAACATTGGCTTTGCCTTGTTCACCAGTAAATTGCCTCTAGATCAAACTGCAGCTCTTTTCTGAGTCTTCAGCCTGCTGGCCTCCCGCATCAGATTTTGGATTTGTCAAGCCTCCACAATGGCATGAGCCAATTCCTTGAACAAACTCTCTCTCTCTCTCTCTCTCTCTCTCTCTCTCCCATCTCTCCCCCCCCCCTCTACACACACACACACACACACACACACACACACACAACACACATTATTGGTTCTGTTTCTATGGAGAACACTAATATAAGGGCTATTGTAAATGCTTCCACGAATGTTCTGTGTATCTCTTGATGAACATAAGAAAGTTATTGGGGTACATACACAGCAGTGGAATTCCTGTGTTGTAAAGTATGCTTCTATCCATGCTTATGAAGTAGTGTTAAGCTATTTTTTCCATGTTTTTGTGCCCATAAATACTCTCACTAGCACAGCTGAGTTCCCATTAATATAAATGCTCACCAAGATATGGTATTTGTCTATTTTTAAAATTATGTCAGTCTGATGGGGTTTGAAATGGTATTTCATCACATCTGCATCTCATTGATAACTACATAGTTTAAACATGTTTTCATGAGTTCATGGGCCATTTAAATTTCTTCTTTTGTTAAATGTTTAAATGGTTTCTTGCCCATTTCATTACTGAATATCTTGTCATTTTCTTACTGATTTGCATAGCTCTTATATATTCTAGATATTAGATCTTAGTAACGTGCTTCAAATATCTTCTGGTTTGTAGCTTGTCTTTGAACTCTCTTATGCTGTCTTTTGATGATCAGAAGTTCATTTTAATATAATTCACATTGCAATCTTTTCCTCTATTTTTGACTTTCTTTTGCTTTGTTGAAGAAATTCTTCTGGACTCTGTTGCCATGAATATATTTTTTATATTGCCTTTCAGAGGTTTTAATTTTGCCTCTGACTTATTAGTCTTTATTTCTTCCAGAATTTTATCTATTTTCTATATATGCCAGTGTCTACTTTGGGGCTTTGTTTCTGTTCCATTGATTTATTTTTCTATCCAGCACCAATACTACACTATCTTAAGAACTAATGTTTTAATGTCTTGAAATCTATAGCCCAAGTCACCTAAACTTACTCATTCCCTTGAAGAGTGACTTGGCTATTTTAGGTCCTTTGTATTTCATATAAATTTTAGAATATAATGATGAGGTTCTACTTTTAAAAAGTCTATTGGAGATTTGATTGAGACTGTATTGATTCTGTAGATTCCATTGGTGACAATAGTTATCTTTATGATATAGAATATTCTAGTCTACTTCTTTCTTTAAAAGTTTTGCATTATCTTTTGTCAGGTGTACCACATACTAGTAGCAGTTAGGCAGTCATATCCTTTACAAAGCCCCCTCCCCAATATTGTATAGTACTGTTTTGTAACTACCATGTGTACTTCTCAAATCCCTCTGGCAACCATCAGTCTGAATATTTAATCACATGTCCTTTTTAAAAATATACATTTTTATCGATTTCATAGAGAGAGGGAGAGAGAGATAGAAACATTAATGATGAAAGAGAATCATTCATCGGTGCATCCTGCATACCCCATAGTGGGGGATCAAGCCTGCAAACCTGGGCATGTGCCCTGACCGGGAATCGAACCATGATCTCCTGGTTCATAAGTGTATGCTCAACCACTGAGCCATGCTGGCTGGCTTAATCACATGTCTTAATTTTTAATTACCAAAATAGTCCTTGCTCAGAGGAATAATATCTTCATAGATACATAACAAAATAAGAAAGAAATAAAATGCAAAATTGGTGTATTAGTCAAGATAGAATAACCTATTGCAAAATTTAGACCCCAAAATGTAATGGCTGCAAAGAAGTTTATTTCTCTCTCAACAGTCCAGGTTGGTATAGGGAGTGGAGAACCTATAGGAGAAGGCTCTCCTCTACATGGTCATTCAGGAACCTGAGTTAATGACACCTCTATACTCCTTAACATGTGGCTGCCAAGGTTGCCATGGGCATCGGCATCCAGTTGACTAGATGTGTCATTTATCTATTCCTGCATAACAAACTTAGTAGCATAAAACAAGAATTTAATACTTATTATCTCAGTTTCTGTGGGGCAGGAATTTCAAAGTAGCTTAGCTGAATAATTATGGCTTGAGGTCTTTCAACGAGTTTGCCATCAGGTGTCTGCTATGGTTATAGTCACATGAAGGCTCTACGAGGGCTGAAGTATTTACTTCCAATGTGGCTCACTTAGTGCTAGTTTTTGGCAGGTGGCCTCAATTCCTTGCCACACAGGCCGCTCTACTGGGATGTCTGAATATCTTCAAGACATGGCCACTGGCTTGCCTCAAAGAAAGTGATCTACTAATAAAAGTGCAAGATGAAAGCACAATGTCTTTTATGACCTAGACTTGGAAATCACATTCCACAATCCCTGTAATATCCTATTGGTTATATAGATCAGCCATATGCAGTGGAGGAAGGGATTACATAGGGATATAACTGCCAGTCAAGTATCATTGAGGGTCATCTTGGAGGCAGGCTATCATCCTAGAGAAGCATGTATGAGAGGTTTTTATGGGCCACAGAGGTTTTTACTCACATGACCATATCTAATAGCAGGAAAAGAAAGGACATATAGTATAGCTGGCCAACCATGTGTCTTTTATTATAATGGATGGAGGGGGGATGCACATCTGGCAGCCTCTACTACAACTGGGAAAATGAATTAGGAAGAGAAAATATTTAAGGGATGAGTAACAGAAATAAAACAACAAAAGTTGACCTCAGTGAGCAAATTTCCAACTGCGTGGACCATGACAGCATAATACTTAAGATTTTCTGATTTCATGAAGTTGTTCTTGCCAACAGCATCTCACAGGCACACACTTTTAAACACCAATAGGTTGTTTGAAAAGCCAACATCCTAGTCTTGGCTTTAATAAATGTTTTCAATTTATTTTAAGTTATTACTTAAAAAATAATACAAAGATTACCAATGTTCATTGGTGAAACCAAATACACATACACAACAGGGAAAATATAATTTGTACACTCACTAACTAGGAAACTAGTAATTAAAGAGCAAAATATCCTACCCCTTCTTTGAGAATTTCCCTTGGAGAAATGGTTCCTATGCACTGATTTAGGTCACAGACAAGATAATTCCCAATGCATTTCCTGTGAAAAACAGTAAAACCTCAGATAGAAGATTAAGTATTCAAATGCAAGGCATTTCAATTAGTTTTGCTTAATGAGGAAGAGATAATCTCTTAGTTGTAACATGTAAATGGGAGAAATTTTTCTTCCTAATTTGCCCCAAACATTGTTTTGGCTTTGTATTATATTCTGCATCAATGAACTGGAATCCAGAATGTTATTCATTTGTCCTAAATATTTAACAACTCTGAACTAGTTTAGCCCATATCTCCACTGAGGACAGTATTACAGTTGTCTCCCATCCCCACCCTCCTTTAACACCCTCCGCTCAAGGATAATATATATTCATTTTTAAAAACATAAGCTTGCTTGACTGTACTTGGTTGGAATGACAGAAGTAGTGCTTTGTAAACTTCTATATTCTCTAAATTATTGTATGTTACCTTGTTACTATAACAATTTTTTTTGAAAAAAATTACTAATTGATTTTAGAGAGACAGAGGAAAGGAGAGAGACATCAATTTTTGTTGCTTCGCTCATTTATGTATTCATTGGTTGGTTCTTGTATACAACCTGACAGGGGATCGAACCCACAAACTTGGTGTATGGCAACAATGCTAAGCTCTCCAGCCAGGGCCTATAACAATGTAAGGAGACTATAGCCAGGTGCAGGACACTCACAGTAGGAGATGAATCCTTCTCTCGGGAGAGGAGGCTTGAGAGAAGGCCCAGCTATATAATTGTAGGGCCTGGAACAAAATGAAAATGGGCTTTTCATTGGAAAAATAGAAAATTTGTGTTGTTAAAGAGACTAAATTTTTAATCTTTTTATTTTCTTCCACTTTCTCTCTCAACCTCTCACAATGCGGTGTTTTTACTTTGCTAATGTGGGGTTCCCTCAGGCATGGGAACTCTGATGCAGTGAAAGGACCCTCAAGCAGGACCCATAAACCACCAACTGCTGGGTCCCCTCCTTCAGTCACTAGATCAATGCCAGTCAGGGGTGAAAAGTTTCCCCTTCCCACTGGCCTACTGGCCCCAACCTACAATGGAAAGAGACCCTGGATGCAGTGGGTTCCTGAATCGGATAGGCTAGAGGCTCATTCTGCCAAGTCTTGTCCAACATGCTGTGGAACTATTAGCCCAAAGTGGAAATGACACTGCTCATGTCTGCCTGACTCCACCTTTCCTGTGCCTGCACACTGGCCCCTGACAGAGGGGCAAACAGCAGTAGCCACTGTTGTCAGAGGGTTGTGAGGGGGAAGCTGGATGGGACTCTGGGAGTCAGGAAACATGGGGTGGGCAGTGGAGAATCCATCCTGGGAAGTGTTGAGTGGTGGCATTGTGCATGGGCCAAGGCTCCAAGCCCTGGGCGCATGCTTTATCACCCCATCAGACTTCGTTTATAAAAAATAACTTTGAAGACAAAAGTATTAAAAATTTCAAGATGATGATCACAAAATATTAAACCTCAGCATGGAGATCCTGTGAGGCTGCACTCATGAAAATGGTTCTTCTTGAGAGCTGAACGTGTGATCCAGAGTTGAAGCTGATAGATATTATTGCCTATTCAACTGATATAACTGTATTTCAGGAAGGCGTGATAGGGTCTCAACTCAGAGGATTTAGACATGAAAGAAATTTATTTTTCTCCAACCCTTGCTTTCAACAGAACTCTGGAATCTTACCCTTCCTGACCCCAACAATTTCTAGAACTTCCAGGAAAAAGAGATTCCTAGCTTTCAGATTCTATAACTGCTACTCATTTTGGTTATTACACAACTCTATTTAAAGATTTTAATCTCATTGTCAATTGAAATCCCATTTCCCCTCCTGGGAAAATGAGAACTGGAGGCTCCAATTACTAGAGAGCCTGGTTCTGAGATGTCACTCCCCTTTCCTCTTCCAAAGCTGAACTTTGTAGTGTTTGGTAGGACAGGCAAGTGACCCAGACAAGGATCTCTTCCTCTCTCAGTGGATTGTCACTTCTCTCTGGTTGACATTGTGATTCTTTAGATGCTCTCTGCATGATAGTCCCCCAAATGCTGCCTTCCTTGTTCTCATACAGAGAATGTGTATGAGTTCTCTGCAGTGGCCAGGTCTTGCCTCTGAAGAACTCACACATGTACCCCACAAGAGGAAGATGCCACCCAGCTCTCCACATATTCCACAGACAGCCACCACCCAGACCCTGGAAGGTACGCCTCACAGCCTCTTATCATTGGGCTTCTTCTTATTTTGTTTTGTAAATCCTCACCTAAGGATATTTTTTCCATTGATATTTTTTTGTCCAAGAGAGTGAAAGGGAAGGGAGAGATAGAGAGAGAGAAACATCGATGTGAGAGACGCATTGACTGGTTGCTGCCCGCATGCACCCTGACCAGGGCATGAAGCCTGCAACTGAGGTACGTGCCCTTGACTGGAATTGAACCTGGGACCCTTCAATCTGAGGGCCAACCACTGAGGGCTTTAACCACTGAGCACTCGGCTAGGGCATCACTATTTTTACTGTGCTCTCCTGCTCCTCTCCTGCCCATTGGCTTGGGGTAGGAGAGAAAGTCTCCCCTTCTTCCTCAAAGGTGATGGACAAGCCCGATAGTCTCCTTCCTTCCAGTATCTTCCTAACACAGTCCAAAAGTGGGAGGGGTGGGTGAGATAATGGCAGGGATAAATCAGTTAGTTCAGACCATTTTAGGACTCTTGGAAAAGGTGTGCTGTCAACATTGTTGGTAACTGTCTTACAATGAATGTATGGTATTAACCCATCTTGTTTGGGACTGGGCCCTAGTTGCTAATTCCTGGGCAATAGTACTAACCTTTAAAAAACAACACATGCATCAAACAATAGGGAGATTAGTAAAAGTCTTAACCTGGTTCTTCAGGACCATTTCAAGATGACCACTTCTTTCAGGGCAGGATTGAAGTTTCCTTGAGTCGGGGCATCCTGGACCAAATCAGGGCAAGCAGCTCAAAACCAGGCTGAGAGTAGAGGCTGGTGTGGAAAACAGAGAGGAGTTAATGACAGAGAAGAGTGAGGAGGCTACAGGGGAGGATGGATGCCTTTCCCACAGGTGTTTTTCTGTGACCCTCAGCCCACTTATGTGAGAAGGATAAATAAATTAAAAGCAGACAATCTAAACACTTGACATGGCAATGATATTTGCACACTGGGTAAGAAGAAAGTAAGAAAAAATGCACTCATTATCCTTTCCAGATTATAGCCAATAAATTAGGCATCTCTGGTGTGAGTTAAAGCTAGACTCTATAAGAACCACACAAAACTGAAAGATAGAACATAATTTATGGAATGCTTCATTCACTTATCCAAAAATATTTGCTGAGTTTCTTCAATGTATCAGACCTATTATGGATGCTGGGGAGTCAGCAGTGAACATGACAAACAAGCTCTTGATACCATGAAGCTCACCTTCATCTTCTGATATAGCTTTCCATATTTGAAACATGACCATCTACATAATTAATGTGATTAGACCATAAATTTTTGAGTGTGGGGTGTGCCATATTAATCTCTGTATTTCTAGCATCTAATATCCTGAATGACACATAGAAGGTACACAAAAATATTTGTTGACTGAATAAATGAATTCATTCTCAGGGAAAATAGCATCATAGCTTGAGAAATTACTCCAAAATGAATATACTGTTAATTTAGTATGACTAAAACTTCGTGAAACCAAAATCTATCTCATATATTCTAAAATGTAACAACAAAAAATATTTTGATTAACAAAGTTAAGTAGAAAAATAGCTTTATAAAGACTATATTCAGAGACTAGTCAGGAGTTATTTTTGTTTTCTTTCATTATGGCTATTCCTCTGTGCCAACAATTTGCTGCTAGAAATTGTTTTAAAAAACATAATCTTTAAGTAGTAGATTAAATCTAGCTGGCTTCAAATGATACCTGGGGTCGGAGGAAGAGGTGGGTACAAATGCCCACATTTCCAGGGAATTCTATGACCTCAGAGATGACTGACTAAAATTATTAGACTTTTCCCATGAGAAAAATTCTTATGTTTCCTGAGAATAGTTGTTAATATTTTTTATTGAGGTAAAATTCACGTTACATAAAATTAACCATTTTAAAGTTAACAATTCCATGACTTTTAAATGCACCATGTTGGAAACTATCACTTCTATCTAGTTCCAAAATATTTTCATCACCCCCAAATGAAACCCCTCACTCATTAAACAGTCATCCTGAGCATTATTTAATCTTTGGCTCCATGTAATAACTATGTATCCTATCCACTCTATAACAGAGAAACAATGTAGAAATTACTTTCCTTCAGAAAAAGAAAAATACTTACTTAATAATAGGGTTTACAGGGCCAGCCAGGGGCCAGTCTATGATCCCAAAGGTGATGCTATCCTCACCTCTGATTTGAACTTGAGAGTAAAATCTGCTCTCCAGAGGGGCAGCAGTTATATATCTCTGCACATTCCTTACAGCCTCTGAGAAAGTTGCCTGGGTGATCCTAGAAGATCAAAATGAAAACTGAGTTTTCAAGAATACTCAAGGTTTTCAGACATATGTGATTTTAAATTGTCATTAACCAGGCAATCAGGTAAGTAGTTAAAAAGAAAACTATGGCTTCAAAGTTCATAAATGGGCTGGAATGTGAGATCGTCACAAACACTGCACTAACAGATTCCAGGAAATGCCTCTCCACAACCCTGACTCTATTGATGAAGAATGTGCTCGGGCAGGGACGCACGTATTTAGGGGAAGAACCAAGAGACCTTGTGGAGGAAAAAAAATCCATCCTAAGGGAAGAGCTTGGAGGAAGAGTTTGACAAAGTTTGAGTCACCAGAAGGGCATGGCTTTTCTGGTTCCAGTATTATATTTGTCATTCAGACTCCTTCCCTAGCCCAGATTCTCTTGGGGCTCATGTTGGTTTAGGACAGGGTGGGGGACATGGTGAATAAAAAATGGAAAATTAAAAGAGCTGCTTTGCTAAATAGGAAGAGTTCTAAACTAGGCCAAGGCAGTTCGTCCATTCAACAAATATGTGTGGGAAGAACTAAGCACAGGGCATTTGTCAGAAGGATATAATGGTAAACAGTCCCTGACCTCAGGAAGTTTACAGTCTAGAAGTAGATGTAGATCAAACTCCATATATATGCCCAGCCGGGATGGCTCAGTTGCTGAGCACGAATGAACCAGGAGGTCACAATTCTATTCCTGTTCAGGGCACATTGTCTGGGTTTCGAGCTCGATCTCCATGTGGGGCGTACAGGAGGCGGCCGATCAATGATTCTCTCTCATCATGGATGTTTCTATCTCTCCCTCTCCCTTCCTCTTTGAAGTCAATAAAAAAAACATTTTTAAAAAACTACATAAACAATGATCATCATAAAATGTACAAAGGAATAGTTCAGTAGGCCTTCACAGTGTTTCACAGAGGAATCTAACCGGGTCTGGAAGGACAGAGAAGGCTTCCACGAGGAAATAACATTTCACTGAAAACCTGAAGGAAAGGGAGTTGGGAAGAGTGTGCAGCCTTTGTGAGGTGGGAGGATCTTGAGTTTGAGGCCAGTGGGCTCCAGTACACAGGCTGGAGAGGGAAGCAGCTAGACACAGCTTATGAAGGAGCTGGCTATTGCTCTGCACTTGCACAGTCCAGTGTCCTGCTACAAATGCATCCAGCCCCAGGCAGGGTAGAGAGTCCCTCCTAGTTGTAAGGCAGTGGGGTGTGATCTGAACTAGGGCCTTAAGGGCTTGGAAAAAGAATTTGGCAGGTGTCCCATTTTTTTCCTTCAGCTAAATGCACTAGGCTACTAGTTTGGCCTTCTCGCATGCCTCAGGATTCTAGGTAACACTGTCCCCGAGATATAAATCAGTATCTTTAGGAAATTGCAGGGTTACTTTAGGAAATTGATCAAGTCTCAGAGCAGGAGCTAAAACTAAGGCACATGGTGCTGGCAAGTTAAACTTTTGGCTCAATGTGTCTCTCCATCTGCATGAGAAACCCCTCACAACATTCACTCCTCTGTGGAGGAAGGGTGTAGCCATGTTTGTGCTTTCCATAGCGGAGAAGCTCCACCAGGAATGAATAGCTTGATGAGTCATAAAACTCTCAGCTGCATCAGAGCCAGGTTGCCTAACAGATATTTGGTTAGAACTGCTGTGGGTGGGAACAGCACCCCTAGCCATCATTTGTTCCAGTAAGCCATGAAGGCTGTCCATCTTATTTGCAGCAATATTCTGGCACCTGGTCCAGTGCACACTGCATGGTAGGATGCCAATAAACATATTTGTAATGACTGAGTGGAGGCTGAGCACAGGGCAGGCAGTTCTGCCAAAGCACTTCCCAGCTAACCCAGAAGATTAGCTTTCTCTGCTCACAGGGATGTGAGAAAACAGCAGCTAAAGCAGTGGTTCTCATCCCTGCCTGCACATCATGGGAATGAAAAAGAACACAAAGTTTTATTTCAGATATGTTTTAAATTATATTTATAAAGAAATTAGACTGAAAGTAAATATGCCCCAATATTAACTTGTGACAATGAGATTATGTTACTCTGTTGTGCTTCTGCACTCCAAGGTAGGACTGTTACTTAAGAAAAAATAAAACAGCTTTACTGAGGCATAATAAGCATACAATAAACTTCATATATATAAAGTGTCAATATAAGTGTTAACATATTAATGCACTTCTGAAACCACCACCACAATAAAGATAATGAACAGATGGATCACCCACAGAAGTTTCCTCATATCCCTTTGTAATAACCCTTCCCATCCCACCCTACCCCATCCCCAGGCAACAAGTGATCTGTTTCCTATCATTTTAGATTAGTTTGTGTTCTCTAGAATGATCACCTGAGGATATGTTTTTATTACTTTTTAGAGAGAGGGGGAGGGGGAGAGAGAAAGAGACAGAAACAGAGAGAAAGAGGGAGAGAACCATGGATGTGAGAAACAAATCAGTTGCCTCCTGTATGCACCCTGACCCTGGATCGAACTTGAAACCTAGGTATGTGCTATGACCAGGAATGGAATCTGCAGCCTTTTAGTGGACAGAATGGCGCTTCAACCACTGAGCAACTTGGCCAGGGCGCCAACTTCTTTAATGAGGCCAACATCATCTAATACCAAGACCTCACAGGGACAATACCAATAAGGAAAACCACAGGCCAATCTCTTTCAAGAGAGATGCAAAAATACTAAACAAAATATTTATTAGCCAGTGATGCATAATAGGAGAATATATCACAATGAAGTTGAATTTGTTCCAGAAATGCAATGTTGGTTAATATTTGAAATTCAATCAATATAATTCATGACATTAATAAAATAAGTGATAGCAGTTACATGCTTAATTCAATATATACAGAAAGAGCATCAAAATTTTAAAAATTCAATAATTAATCACGATAGAAAAATAAAAAATAAACAACAACCTCTTTATATGTGTATATATATTTTTTTTAATATATTTTATTGATTTTTTACAGAGAGGAAGGGAGAGGGATAGTTAAAAACATTGAAGAGAGAGAAACATCGATCAGCTGCCTCCTGTACACCCCCTGCTGGGGATGTGCCCACAACCAAGGTACATGCCCTTGACCGGAATCGAACCTGGGACTCTTGAGTCCTCAGGCCGACGCTCTATCCACTGAGCCAAACCAGTTAGGGTGGTATATATTTTTTTAATTGATTTTTTACAGAGTTAGAAACATCGATGAGAGAGAAACATCGATCAGCTGCCTCCTTCACACCTCCCACTGGGGATGTGCCCACAACCAAGGCACATGCCCCTGACCGGAATTGAACCTGGGTCCCTTCAGTCCGCAGACTGACGCTCACTGAGCCAAACCGGTCAGGACTAAACAACAACCTCTTAACAAATTAGGTATAGAAGGGAACTTCATTAACTTGATAAGTGATAGTTACAAAATACCTACAGCAAACATCATACATGATTTGAGATATTGAAATCTTTTCTCCTGCGATGGGGAATAAGGCAAATATTCCCACTGTTACCACTGCTATCCACTATTTTTCTGAAGGGCTTGGCCAATACAAGTTAAGAAAAATATATAATAAATATTAAAATGAAAGAAAAGTGATTGCTTATTCATAGATATAATGATTAAATATGTATAAAATCCAAAAGAATCCTCAGAGAAACCAATAGCACTTATTTCTTTACATAGTTTGACTACTGCATATATATTCAATAAAAGTGTATATATGTGTACCAAAAGACATTTACAAATGTTTACAATAGTCAGAAAACAATCTTACAATAGTTTGGAAACAATCCAAATGCCCATCAATAATATAATGGAAAAATGGTTGAGATATATTCATACAATAGAATACTCTACAGCAACTAACAGAAACAAATCAGTGATAAATGCAACAAATCAGAAAATCTCAAAAGCATTATGTTAAATAAAAGAAGCCAGACACAGAAATATATTTTGTTTGATATTTATATGACACTCAGAAACAGGATATAAAACTGAAACTCGTGGACACAAACTGCAGTGTAGTGGTTGCCAGAGGGAAGGGGCTGGTGAAGGGGTGAAGGAGGCCTAATAAATGGTGACGGAAGCAC
The DNA here is from genome assembly GCA_004026665.1 of Murina feae. Lineage (NCBI taxonomy): Eukaryota > Metazoa > Chordata > Mammalia > Chiroptera > Vespertilionidae > Murina > Murina feae. Next base: position 12,210 of record PVJC01008558.1, read on the forward strand.
ATTTCATCTTGGGTGGTGAGCACACAGTGCAATATTCAGATTTTATTTCACAGAAATCTACACCTGAAACCTATATGATCCTGTTAACCAATACCACCCCAATAAACTTAATTAAAAAATAGGCAAAACTAATGTATTGAGTTACCAGAGAGCAGGGAGAATGAGTAGGAAGGGGACAAGGAGTGGATTTCTTAGGTGCCAGTAGTGGTTTATTTCTTGACGTAAGTGGAGACAATATGGGTATGTTCATTGTGTAAAAATTTATGAAGTTGAGCACTTATGAATTTTGTACTTTTATGTGTGTATATATATATATATATATATATATATATATAGTACTTCAATAAAATAATTCCTAAATATATTTGTACAAGATATTGAAAGAAAGATTTTTTATTTATAGAGGCAAATGCATGACTGTTGAATAAAAAGACTTAGAGAAATTTCAGGGACAATACAAAAATATTTTTGAGATCAACCAAACAGTGCCATTATACTGATCAAAATATAATTACATAATTCAGCTCCACATTAGTATGAAAGAGAAAACAACTTTAAACTATTTAAATTTTGTTGTTGTTAATCCTCACTCGAGGATATTTTTCCCATTGATTTTTTTTTTTTTTTTTTTTTAGAGAGAGTGGAAGGGAGGCAGAGAGAGAGAAAGAGAGAGAGAGAGAAAGAGAGAAACATCGATGTGAGAGAAACAGATTGATTGGTTGACTCCTGAATCTGCCCTGGGGCCAAGTATTGAACCTGCAACCCAGGTACTTGCCCTGGACCAGAAACAAATCCGTGATTTTTCTGTGTGTGGGCTGGCACTTTGACCATTAGGAAACACAGACCAGGACTTAACATTTTGTTTTAGCATTGGAAACTGATAAAAATGTCAGCATTGTTTAGAAAATAAGGGCATAAAGAATTATAAATGTAATAAGTGATTACATATTTTAGAGACTTTAAAAAAATATTATGTTAGAAGTCTGGGAAAAATTGAACCTCAAGTTAAAAAGGCCTCTTACTCTAATAAAAATATGTCATGACAAATACAAAATAAATTAAGACGTAATTTTAGATGAGATCAGTAAAGTCCAGGAAATAATAGGTCAGAAATTAAATAGAGCAAAAAATATTACAAAAATAACTTTCAAGCCAAATATAATAAAAGTTTTTTTATGACACAGAATGTTTAAAATCAGTCTGAGAATCAATGGAACCAAGTTATCATAATGAAGTAAGTGTAAAATGAAGAAATAGCCACAGAGAAAACTTTTTCTCTCTCAAGTGTTCTTAACAGTAATTGCACAACAAAATCACAGATGAAGTTTTATAAATGCTCAAATGCCCAGGCCTCTTCCCAGACTTACTGAATAAGGGTGTTAAGAGAAGAGGCCCAGGCATTAGTATTGGAAAATAGAAACAAAACCACACAAGTTGCTCAATAAAAGAAATGATTGATAAAATTTTACATCTTTTTGAAAGATACTGTTAAGAGGATGAAAAGGCAAGCAACTGGTGAGTCTCTGTGTCGGGCAGGCACCTTCTCCTGCCCCCACCCCCCAGATGCATTTTCCCTGCCTCTCTTTCTCCTAAGCTCCAAGGGCCCTTCTCTTGCCTCTGTAACTTGTTTCCTGAGCCCATTTCTTCTATGCTCACTTCTTCTACCGCTGTGGCTTCCTAAATAAACTTTTGTTTATAATTTTAAAAAAAGAAAAGGCAAGTCCCAACCGGTTTGGCTCCGTGGATAGAGCATCGACCTGCAGACTCAAGGGTCCCAGGTTTGATTCCGGTCAAGGGCATGTACCTTGGATGCGGGCACATCCCCAGTGGGGAGTGTGCAGGAGGCAGCTGACCGATGTTTCTCTCTCATCGATGTTTCTAACTATCCCTCTCTCTTCCTCTCTGTGAAAAATCAATACTTTTTTTTTTAAGTCAAGATTTAAAAAAAAAAAGAAAAGGCAAGCCATAGACAGAGAGGAAATATTTTCAAATCACACATCATATAAAGGACCTGTATCCAGAATACATAAAGAACTTTCAAAACTCAGTAGTAAGAATACAACCAACCAGAACAAACATGAACAGAATATGTGAATAACCACTTTACCAAAAAAGATATACAGATGGTAAAAAAGATATTCAACATCATTAATCATTAGGGAAATTAAAATCACAAAATGCAAATTAAAACCACATCTATTAGAATGTATAACATTTTAAAAATGGCCATACCAAGTATTAGTAAGGACGCTGACCAACTGGAATTCTCATACTCTGCTGGTGTGAAGGTAAAACAACCTAAATGTCCATCAACAGGTCAATGAATAGACAAATTATGGTACATCCATAAAATGGAAAATTATCCAGAAATAAAAGGAATAAACTGTTGATACACACAACAGCGTGAATGAATCTCAAAATAATTATGCTGAGTGAAAGAAGCCAGACAAAGAAAGAGTACATGCTGTACGTTTCTACTTACATAAAATTCTAGGGAACTGTGAAAAATACTAGAACTGTTTTCCAAAATGTGTAAACTGTTGCATAAATGGCTGCTTGATGGTAGGATGAATTGCTATGGCCTCAAACCATAAAACATAAATTTTGGAGGAGACTCGGGGAACAACAGGTTAAAGTCTCACTTCCATTCCTGCAGTAAATGATGGGATTTCACAGTGCTTAGGTAATTATAGCCTTCACGTTGGGAAGGGGCCAAAGGAAAACTGCTGAGGAATAAGGCAAATGCTTGTCCTGGCATCTTCTGGTTTCACATGAGCCTCAGAGGCAACAAGCTGCTGCTGTAGTGGGGGAGGCCTGGTTAGCCCTGTCTTGTGGGGGAGAGGGGGACGCCCACACCTCCTGCCTGGGAACACACTGTGATCTCTCTGCAAGTGTGTATTTCCTTGGGGCAGAGAATAAGCCTCGATGTTGATTAATTACCTAGTGAGGAATAAATGGTAAATGCTTTCCATTCTTGAGCACAAAAATGGAAGGCGGTTTTACAAGAGAGTCTTTCAAAACCACTTTCTCAGATGGGCAAAAAAGCTGTTGAAAAAACCTTATTCAGCTTCAACTTCTAGTCCATTGGGTGAGCACGGAACTTTAAAGCTTAGTCTGGCTACTTGATAAATAAGATCTATGTGTCTGAATTATCCTCTCACCTCTTTTTACAAAAAGATTCCAAGAACCAGTTATTAGGATCGAGACATTGTCCTAACCTTTGACGTAGTTGTATAATAATTCATCAAATAACACAGAGCTCCGGCCCTCAAGTTGCTCACCATCTTTCCTCCAACTACGTTACCTACAAGATACCCACAACTATTTTCTGGGTGCCACACAACCTAGCAAACTTTGTCTTTTATACTCATTTCCAGCTCTGTGCCTCTACACTTAGGTTTTCAGCTATGCACAGCTGTGTCCTTCTGTATTGCATATGTGTTATGTCAAAGAGTGACTGGCAGTCAATGATCTTTACAATCCTGCATATAGTACTTGGTTCATAGGGAGGCTGGTCAATACATTTCTGTTTTATAAGTGAATATTGTATCCCTCAATCCACCCTGTGTGAAACTTCCAGTCACTGTAGAGAAGCTAATGGAGCACTAGCCAGTTTGGCTCAGTGGATACAGTGTCAGCCTGCGAACCAAAGGCTCCCGGGTTCAATTCCGGTCAAGGGCATGTACATTGGTTGCAGGCTCCTCCCCAGGTTTGGGCCATGTCGGGGCTAATGCAGGAGGCAACCAATTGATGTGTTTCTCTCACATCGATATTTATGGCTGTCTTTCCCTCTCTTCCACTCTCTCTAAAAATCAATGAAAAAAAAATAATATCCTTGGGTGAGAATTAAAAAAAAAGAAAGAAAAGCTAGTGGAAAGGGTTCTCTTGTGGGTCATGGGAGGCTATGGCTGCCAGAATACAATCTGGAAAGAACAGATAGAAGGCTTATTCTGCTCTTCACTAGAAGGATACCCTGCTGGCGAGCCAGGCTGAACATTATTATCCTCAATTATAGAGAAGTAGATATTTTTCTGTTACATGTTTTTTCTTCTAAGCACAGAACTCCCAAGGACATACTTGGCCTAATCAGAGGTAGAAGCTGAAGGGTAACAAGTAAAAATGCAACTTTAGGAAGAGAATCATAGTGTTTTAATCAGCCTCTGAGCTCTAATTCAAGACACCCCCTGCTTCGTTTAACAATAGCAGTCTTCCCAGAACAATACATCTTTCTTTGTTTCCCAGCACTGACGGATAATATATGCACTGCTTGGAGAACAACATTTATTTTGGTAACTAACTTCAGGCAGAATGGAAGCAATAAAGAAAATAAATAGATAGTTAGACTCCAGTGTAACTTTTAGGCTCTAAAAAAAGAATAAAACAAACAAACAAAAAAACAATATGTGGGATCTGACAACAAGATCAACTAGTCATCTTATATTCTTTCTCTACAAAAAAACAAAACAAAAAAAAAAACACTTCAAAAATGAATGGGATCTCTACACCCAGCTGGAATTGAGCCAACATTGAAAACCTGGAGAATTAGGTCTGTTACAAAATTAGTTTGAGAGACGTGTAGTGATCTTTGAGCCAGTTCAATTAGTGCTATTTCCCTAAATTATTTCTTCAAAGCTATACCCTTAACAGCATGATACTTTTTCTTTCCTATATCATTTTTGTACTCAATCCCAGTCCAAATGTCTGGACTTGGACTAGCTCTAAAGTGTCACATAGTTATTTGCTGTGTATAGTCATTCCATGACCGTCACGTATTTGCCATTGCATATGCCTGTACATGCAGGAGAAGTTGCATATGCCAGATATATGTACCAGAAATGATGGAATGGGATAAATGTCAGCTGACTTGAGAGTATGAATCATTCTTTTTCATACTGTAAGTTATAGTATCAGTGCATGCAATTTGGGTGTTTTTTGCATACTGTTTCCTCTGATTATGCTTTATGTCATGTCTGTATTACTTGATGAAACACAATTTAGTGTCAGGTGTGGTCATTTAAGTGGACAGTCAGTGAAAGACTTGCTTCTCAGTATAGGAAAAACAAAATGAGGGGCTGACAGGTTAAAGGTCACCATTTTCATGGAATGAGGTTGCAGAGCAGAGTCTCATGAGGCTGTGCTCATCATACGTGCGTGACACCAGCAATATCATGAACAAATCCTAGACATTAAAACTTCTCCTGAACATTTAGATTAAAATGCTTACACAGGTGACATCCTAAAGGATGGAATGAATTTAAATTAAGTGCCTATTACATGCTAGGCACTCTTTAGGATACGTTATAGTCATTAGCCAAAAACTTGACTATCTCTTTTCTTTTCTCACCCAAGATATTCCATTTAATAGGAGCAGTGTTACTACTGATAGCATCATGCCCCAGGTATCAGCATGCCAATTATGCCCAGGCATGCCCAAGGGGTGAATGGTAGAGAGAAGATAAATACAATGTCCACGTAGAGGGCACTTCCCCCAGTAGCAGTAAAAACTCCTTTATTTCATGTATTTTTGAGAGGTCCTCAGTGGTAGTTTTTTATTCATTAGCATTATTTGTGTGCTCACTCTAGGCAATGTACTACTATTATGTTAGGTTCTAGGAAAACAGAGGTAAATAAGATATAGTCTCTGTCTTCAAGAAACCCAGTCTATCTTAAAGTGGGTATAGAAGGAACATATTCTAACATAATAAAGACTATATAAGACAAACCCACAGCTCAACAGTGAAAAGCTGAAAGCTTTCCCTCTAAGATCAGGAACAAGACAAAGATGTCCACTCTTACCATTGTTAATCATAGTATTATAAGTCCCAGTTACAGCAAACAGACAAGAAAAAGGAATAAAAGATATCCAAATCATAAAGAAAAAAAGTAAAATTTCATTATATGCAGATGACATAATACTATATGTAGAACATCTTAGAGACTACACAAAAATATTAGATCTAATAAACACATTTAGCAAAGTTGCAAGATATAGAATCAATATACAGAGGTCTGTTGCATTTCTATACACCAATAATGAATGATCAGAAGGAGAAATTAAAAAATAATCCCATTTATAATTGCATTAAAAGGAAAAAATACCTAGTAATAAAATTATCCAAAAAAGTAAAATACCTATACTCTGAAAATTATGACATTGAAGAAAGAAATACAAATAAATTGAAGAATAAATCTTGCTCATGAGTTGGAGGGATTGTTAAAATGTACTTAGTACCTAAAGCAATATACAAATTCAATGCAATGCAATTAAAAGAATGGGCAGAGGACCTAAATAGACACTTTCCCAAATAGGACATAAAAATGGCCAAGAGATATATGAAATAATGCTCAATGTCACTAATTACCAGAGAGATACAAATTACAAAGATACTGAGGTACTACCTCACACCTGCCAGAATGGCTACTACCAATAAATCAACAAACAACAAGAGCTGGCAAGGATGTGGAGAAAAAGGAACCCTAGTGAACTGCTGGTGGGAATGCAAACTGGAACAATCACTATGGAAAACAGTGTGGAGCTTCTCAAAAAATTAAAAATGGAACTGCCATTTGACCCAAGGATCCCACTTCTAGGAATATATCCTAAGAAGCCTGAAACACCAGTCAGAAAGAATATATGCATCCCTATGTTCATAGCAGCATTATTTACAACTAGAGGCCTAGTGCATGAATTCATGCACAGGTGGGGTTCCTCGGCCTGGCCAGTAATCAGGGCCAATTGGGGTCATCTTGCCCAGTCCCAATCAGGGTTGATTGGGGCCAGCCAACTGGGAGGAGGCACTGCAGGAGGTTGGCCGTGGGAATGCACTAACCACCATTTACCTCAACAGTTACTTAGGCTTTTAAACATATAGACCAGAGGCTCAGTACCTGAAAATTCATGCATTCGGGGGGGGGGGGTCCCTCAGCCCAGTCTGTGCCATTTCACAGTCTGGGAGCCCTCAGGGGATGTCCTACTGATGCCTAAGCTGCAGTCTGGCCTCCCTCAGTGGGAGGCAACCACGCTGCCCCCATCACCCCACTGCTGCCACTGCAGGCCTCCCTCTTTGGGAGGTGACCAGGCAGTTGATCAAGGGATGGTGCCAGCCAGTGAGGCCTGCCCCCCCCCATCGCCCCTCTGCTGCCGCTGTTTGCTGCCACCTCCCCTCTTCCATGGCTGTCCACTCCCTCTGCCTGCTGGCATACATCTTGGCTGGCCTGGTGCCACATGCTCGCCAGCCTCACCCCCTGCCAACTGGTCATTCCACTGTTTGATCGATTTGCATATTACACTTTTATTATATAGGACAGCTAAGATCTGAAAACAGCCCATGTGGAGAAGAATGGGTTAAAAAACGGTGGTACATGTGTTGCAATGAAATACTATGCAGCTGTAAAAAAGAAGGTTCTCTTACCCTTTAATACAACATGGAGGGACCCAGAGAATACTATGCTAAGCAAAATAAGCTAGTCAGAGAAAGACAGTATCACATGATCTTAGTTGTAGGTGGAATCTAATGAACAAAATAAACTGATGAACAAAACAGACCCAGAAACATGCAATAGACTGATGTATTTCAAAGGGGGGGGGGCAGAAGCGGGAAGAGGTTAACCAAATAACTTATATGCATATATGCATAACCCATGGACTCAGACAATAATGTGGTGAAGGCCTGAGGAAGGGGCAGGAGGGAGATGAATGGAGGGAAAAAGGGGGACATCTGTAATACTTTTAACAATAAATATTTTAAAAGAAAAACAAACAAAAAACTCAGAAAATCTTTGACTCTCTCCTCTTTCCTGCCCAAAAGATTCAGACAGAAAAACCTGCTTCAGAAAGGAAATCTTAGGATGTTCACCTTAGCCTGCTTTGAATTAAGTATGGTAAATAGGAGGGCTTCAGTCAGGGGCCTGTTCACTAGATACTCTGTGTCCCATTGTTTCTGAGTTGCCTAGCAAGAAATTGCCTGACATGTATGTTCCTCTCTGCCTCAACTACCTGTAAATCACACATTCTCACTTCAAAATCTAAGATCCATCCCCTAAACTGTTTTTCCTTTGTCCAAAATGTCATGTATACTCAATTTTGCCTCACTGTTATTAGAATTTTCATTCTTATGTAAATTTCCCATTAACATGTATTAAAATTTAATTTTCTCCTGTTAATCTGTCTCTTTGATTATTAGCCTAACTAGAAGAACTTAGAAAGAGGAAAATTATTATATAAATGTATATATATTTTAACCCCTATACCCCCACCCGCTTCTTTTGTACACATCTAAGATGGCTACTTAGTGTGAGTTCACATTCACTGCTTCTCCCTCTCTGAATGGAGAGCTGAGCTCATTCATTACTGAAGAAGGGTTGAGGGTCATTTTTTTTGTCAGTATTTTTAAAGGATACTAACAGGCATTTATAAATTAAGAATCTATAAATATTGAATTATATACACTTACTATTTTAATATTCAAAAAGTTCTTAAGGCAACACTCATGCAGATAAATTTTTTCTGGAGTGCTATATTTTAGGAAAGGTTTATCATATTCCTCTGTTCTTCTCTTTTTTTTTTCCCAGATTAAGTTAGGTACCTTCCTGATGCATACATTCTTCAACTTACCTGAAGCAAAAGAACCACCAAAATCCTCTTAGATTCATTTTTGTCCCTTAATTTGAACCTTACAAGTTTTAAATTTAGTTTACCTGGAGAAACTTGAATTGTTTACCATTGGGCTTTTATATGATTGTGTAGCAAGACAAAGATACTTTTCCAAAAAAAAAACAAATACATCCAGACAGAATAGTTATAATATATACATACTTATCAGGAAAACCAGAGCACACATTTGGTAGCACAGCTTCATGTTTTGAAAACAAGATTAATCACGCTGATCTGGCTCTAGGTAAATGTTTTAAAAAAGAGGTAGGTGCTTTCCACAGACAAATTCCTTACTTAAAATGTTTATGTTCCCATTTCATTTTGTTTCTCTGTGTGACAGACAATTAAGCAGAAAATGAATATTTGAATAAAAAATTCAGTGCCATTATGGATAGTCTGTAGGAGGATAGCTTTATGCAATTTTGAAGAAAGTACGTGAGTAAACATTTTAATCCAAACCTTCAGGATTCCTGGGGAAATATTAATGCCTAGGATTTGTTCATGATACTACTGGTGCCAAGTACAGATGATGAGCACAGCCTCGTGAGATCCTGCTCTGCATCCTCACTCCATGAAAATGGTGAACTTTAACCTATCACTTTGTTTTTAATATGGCGAGAAGCAAGTCTGTCACTGACTGTCCCCTCAACTGGCCACATCTGAGAAACTAGTTGTGTTTAATCAAATAATGTATATGTGACAGAGCATGATCAGAGAAACAGTCTGCAAAAAACAAACTACAACAACAAAAACCTGAATTGCATGCACTGATGCTACTGGATGCTATTCTTTTCAACTTATAATATGGAAAAGAACGGTTCATGCTCTAAAGAGATATAAAATTATACAAATGTGAGTACCAAAAACACAGTGAATTTTATCCTTTGTTATCCAATGTATTCTAAGTGCCTAGAACAGTTTCTGGCACATACAGGTGTTCAGTAAATATATATCTAATAAAGGAATGATCAGGACAATATAGTTGATGAAAGGGAATTATTTCTGGTAAATTCTTATATTCCCTGATTCATGGTTATTCTAGCCCTCTCAGATGACTACATATACCTTGACTTCATTTTTTTATTTACATGAACTAGTATATCCTGAGATCCTAAGGAAAATCAACATAGGGCAGGTAAATTCAAACTGGGGAAAGAAATTGGGGTACTCATGATCTCACAGAATGAGATACTAGGAACTGGAAAAAAATTAGGATAGAGTGTCTGAGATAGGGCCCAAAAGGCAAAGGTGACTTCAGGAAAGAAGAGGCAGACACTTGACAAGGACATATGGTTCAATACTTAACAGACTTAGCAGTGGTGAAACTGTTTGCAGCCACACCTTTAGGGTTTCTCTCAGAACTTTTTATTTTATTTTATTTTATTGATTTTTTACATAGAGGAAGGGAGAGAGATAGAGAGTTAGAAACATCGATAAGAGAGAAATATCGATCAGCTGCCTCCTGCACACTCCTTACTGGGGATGTGCCTGCAACCAAGGTACTTGCCCTTGACCGGAATCGAACCTGGGGTCCTTGAGTCCATAGGCCGATACTCTATTCATTGAGCCAAACCAGTTAGGGCCAGAACTCTTTTAATGACTTATTTTCTTCCTAATGCTAAATACAGATACAGTCCTATTTTACGCACTTGTATCATTATTCATTATAATAAGTGTGAATATTATCAAAAGGAAATTTTTATTTTTACCTAAAAAACCAAACTACCATAGTTCAGTTGCTCAGTTGTACAACTTTAAAAAAGAAGAAGAAACATCCTGCTTTCTTTGTGATATACTAATTCTGCAAATGGTTTCAAAAATGATGATTAAGTACATACAAATTCTACTTCTTTGGTTGACTTCACATTTTCAAATCTCATTTCTTTTTTTGCTAATCATAACTTGGGCAAGTAGTTAAGAGCTGGACTAGCAACAAAGGTGACATGCTGAACCCTGCATCATTGAGCTACAGCCCTTTAAATATCTGTTCAAGGTCTGGGTTGGACAATAGGGTAAGCTGAGCTCATGGTTAGCACCAAGTAGCTGAGGGAAGAAGAGTACTATAGAGACTTGGAATTAAGCAAGAGCTGACTAGTGATAAAGTAAAGGAAGGCCCTACCAATGTACAGGGCTTTTAAAATAAGTCATCAAAAGAGAACATCTATACTAATAATAGAGGAATATGCAAACTTTCCAAGATGCTGTCACGTAAGGAACATTCAGCAGGTTGCATCCCCGCCCCCTGCTCAGGCAGCTGAGAGATGGGGTAAGTAGGATAGGACATGATAAGAAGGGCTAAGAAAAGAGAGGGAGAGGAAGGCAGGCCTGCATGCAGACAGGCCAAGAGGAGAAACAGAAATACAGAAAGGGAACAATAAAAAGACACAGGAATGGAAAAGGGAAAGAAATGCGGCGCTGCATGCGGGAGGGGGTGGCGACTACAGGGAGGTGGACCAATTGCATCCAGCGAGGGGCAGGGCACAGGTGGTGTGGAGCAGGGAGCCCCGCCCAGTTGTGGGAGGAGGGTGGTGGCCCCCAGCGCTGCCTGTTGGGACAGAGGGGTGGATGGTTGGAGGCCTTCTAGGCAGAGGTGCTCCTGCTCTGCGGCAGCAGTGCCTAGGCCATACAGGCCTTGGCTGCCCTCCCTGGGCTGGGCACCCTGAGCTGGGAGGGGAGGTATAGCTTAGCTGGGGCAGAGTCGGATACTAAGGAGGGTACTGCTTTCATAGTCAAGGGTTGGACCCCAAAGACACTGGCCAGGGTTAGGTTGGTGGCGAGTTAAGTGTACTTTGTTGACTAGAAGTTGGGGCATCCCAGGCAGGGAATGGGAGGAGGACAGCAGCAGGGAGAATGGGGAAGGGGGGCATGGCAAAGGCCTGGCCAGTGCTGGGGGTTAACACCCCCCCTAAACGGAAGCTTTAATATCAAAGTGCACTCAGGCAGGGCTGGAAGCAGGTAGGTCACAGAGAGGAAAGGAGAAGGTTTAAAAGAGAAACCAGTGAACATGGTGGGGGGCAGAGGGGTAATAACAGGAAAGGAGGGAAGGAGGCAGGGTTCAGGCTCACATGGGAAAGGCGAATGGGGAGCAAGAAGGGAGGAGTATGAAGGAAACAGACACAGGGAATGAAGGGACAGAACGGAGGAAGGAGGGAGGGAAAGGGGCTGAGGGAGGTTCAAAGGGAGGGAAGGAAAGAAAGCAGGAAAGAGAAGGATGCTAAAATGGGGTGAGGCCAGGAAAATCTAATCTAATAAAAGAGTAATATGCAAATTAACCCTCACTCTGTTACATCTAAGCCACACCCACCAGCCAAACCACACCCACCAGCCAGTCAGAGGGACAATATGCAAATTAACCCAGTCAAGATGGTGGCTGGCAGCCACAGAGCTAGAGCAAACAGGAGGCCAGCAATGGAGGAAATGGCCTGCCTAGTCTGGCTGTGGCCTCTACTCAAGGCAACAAAGTTTCAATTATAGAAGATAAACCCCAGAAACCTGCTTCCAGCCAGCCTCGCTGAGACCTTGCATCAATGGGATCTATGGCCAGCCTGCAAACATCCCTCAGCCCCTCACCCAGGCTGGCCAGGTACCCCAGTAGGGACCAAAACCCTGAAGGGGATGTGTCCAGCCTGCAAACGTCCCTCAGCCCCTCACCCAGGCTGGCCACACCCCCATGGGATGAGGGTTCCCACTGGGGGGCTTGGCCAGCCTGCAAACAGCCATCAGCCCCTCACCCAGGCTGGCCAGGCATGCCAGCAGATGGACATCCCTTGAGGGGTCCCAGACTGCAAGAGCGCACAGGCTGGGCTGAGGGACCCCTCCCCCCCACGAGTGCACAAATTTTTGTGCACCAGGCCCCTAGTAGTTAAATAAAAAGAAGAAACAGAATGTGAGAGGGGAGTTTAAAAGGAGGAGTTAGTAAGAAAATTAATTTTTGCAGGAAACGAGTATAATCAGATCCACCAGGGAGACTGTCAATGGACATGAGGAAACATACATTGGAACCTCTAGTTGGAACTGGCAAAAATAAAAATGTTTTACGTCGTTGTCGTGTGTGTGCCGCTCATAAGCTGTGCAATGAAACGCAGTACATGTGCAAGTTTTGCAATGTACCCCTGCACAAAGGAAAGTGTTTCAAATGCTACCACACAGTGAAGCACTATTAGGTTATAGTTTTTTTATAAGATCTGTTGAAAATTTCAAAAAAATTTTGTAATTTTGTATAAATAAAATTATTTTGATTGTGAAAGAGTGTTTTTTTATATGTTTACCTAGAATGTAGTAATTTTGTGTACATAAAAAATACAATAACACATATTTTGCAAAGTAAATAAATAGAGACCTCTTTTTAAACTAAAACATTGAAAGTTTCATAGAAAAATATCAAATAGATCAAAAGATATGAATATTTTACAGAAAGTCTAATTTGGCGAGAAAATGTCATAAAAGCCCCGTGCTATGACACGATTTGGTGGGAAAATGCCCGATTACAAAGTGTTAAGTACAGGGTGATTTTTTAAAATGCAGTCGGATATCCCCTGAGGGCTCCTGGACTATGAAAGGGCAAAGGTTTGGCTGAGCCCTCGCTTCCCCTTCCCCCTCCCCCATGCACAAATTTCATGCACTGGGCCTCTAGACTTATATAAAACTTAACAACAGGAGAAAGATAACTTAAAACTTAAGGTATGTCTAAGAAAAGGAAGACCTTTTAATAAGGGCAAATATTTTTTTAGTGGAAGTAAGAAATAATCAGATTCTTTTAGTATACATCCTTTAGGTTCACTTTACACATAATAAGACAAGAAAGAAATGTCAATACAAACTGTAATTAAGGACATTTTCTTTTTTTTTTTTATTCAGGAAGCCTTAAGTTAGGCTAAAAAAGAAGTAACTTTCTTTTCTTAAACACTGATTTAGCAATTGTTTGCCATGAATTCCTCATCTAGGAAGCTGCTCAGCACATTTTTTCCCCTCTTGATTCACTGTCTGATTCACCATGGAGACAGGATGTGCCAATTCTGAACTTCAGTTAGATCCATCACGTACCACCACATGTCATTACTCAATTCGTGGTGTAGGGTAGGGAATACAGTGGGAGATTCAATGTATCATAAGCAGACTTAGAGTAACCTTACTGCCATAAGCCTTGTATCTGGTAAGCCATGAGTGGCCATATGTTACTCCCTAACCCCGCCAAGTTGGCTAAGTTTCAATTACTTCAAGTTCCTCCCTTAGTAGTCCAGTTCATTTTTTGGGATGCAGTCTTACATCAAGCCCCAGTCCACTTGGCTGGACAGCTGATCTATCTCTGGATCTTGACTCCTGAAAGATTGAATCCTATTTCCTATACTTCTAGCTTCTGACTAGGGTTCTTTTCCTAAACCATGGAAATGATTTCTGCTTATTTTGGAGCATCACTTACTGCCTGATATCTGCCTGGAATGACACTAAGATTGGCACCCTTTTCATACTTAGGTATTAGGCAGGACCTCCTGATACCTAAGGAGCTGTTGTGTGGAGAAAGAAAGCAAAAATTTGGAACCTGACAGACTTGGGGGCTGACCCCAGCTTTCTTACTTAATTTGAGATAAATCACTAAGCCCATTTCTTCATCTGTAAAAATGAGAGTTTTTCTTTCTTACATGACAACTGTGAAAATTAAATAAGATAAATAATGTAAACATCTACTACAGTAACCGCATGTAAAAGCTGCTTGCCAAATTACAGCTATTGTGATTACTAAAAAATTTAAGAAAAAAACTTCACTCATTTAGCCAATAAATGCTTATTAAGTGCCTATTAGCTGCAAAGTATTGTATTGAGTTCTGGGTGAAAATATAAAGATGAAGATGAATGGTTCTTTAGTGGGAAAAAAGAATAGATAAATAGACATCTTCAACCAATATGCTGTGGATAGTGTAATGACAGACATCAACCCAGTCATAGGAGGGGGATCTAAACTAGAAGAGCATCCTAAAGAAAAGAACTGAGTAGGAGGTAAGGAGGATAAAAGGTGCTCCTGGCAAAAGTGTGAAAATGCTTGGTAGATTTGGGAAACTGTGTGGTTGGATAATGGAGTAGGGAAGTTTAAGTCAGAGAGGAAAATGGAAAGGCAAGTAGCGGTTTCTCCTGATAGTCCTTGTCGCTGAGCTAAGGAGTTTGGAATCAAACCTGAGGTCTATGAGTGGCCGCTGAAGGGTTTTAAGCAGACGAGCAACATGATCAGATTATGTTTTAGAAACTCCAAAGAACTTGTGACATCTGGGATTTGAATAACAGTGAAAGCAAAGCAAAACCAACTTAGGAGAAGCCTATATGCTCATCAAGAAGTATACTCCGCTCCTTTTAATTTTGTAATGTAAATGCTGTGCCAAAATGATTCCAAAGGTATTAGGATAATTTTTTTTAAAAACGTTTTAAAAATATATTGATTTAAAAAATGTAATTATACATTTTCAATGGTGATTAAAATGAAATTCTAGGACCCTACCTGTGCTCCCATATCTATGGTCTTAACACTCTGTGTATGCACCTCTGGTAGTCACAGGTCTGACTAAAAATGACTTAATAAATGGAAAGTCTATATAATGAGCTATGTCTACACTGAACTCTATAAATGTTATTGACATCTTAAATAAAAAATTCTTAAAATTCTTAAATTTGTAAAATACTTTGTACTTTTATAATACATCTATCTATCTAAAAGCCTAAGCAACCGTTATGACTAAACAACCAGAATGACCAGAGCAACTGGTTGAGCAGTCGCTATGATGTGCACTGACCACCAGTGGGCAGACACTGACCACCAGTGGGCAGACACTGACCACCAGGAGCTGCCCCATGGTGGTCAGTGCACTCCCACAGCCAACCTCCTGCAGCCCCTCCCCCTGACGGGCC